>CM042840.1:133029829-133244829 GCA_023653725.1 Bungarus multicinctus | reverse complement strand
AATTTTCTCTACCTTCTGTGTTCCCACCCCATGCTAAAGTGAAGCAAATGGTTACCCCATTAAGTGGCCCCACCGAACCTGCTTGAAAACTCCACTGAGTATGGCTTAAACATTCAACTTGCATGTCCCTCCCAGCCAGCGCCAGTGCCACAGCAGTGGTGGGGAAGGTGCACACTCTGCTGCTCCTCTCTTGCTGGCCAGAGATGGGGTTCCAAGCTGCCATCTCCCAGCCAGAGCATTTGTTTACTTCCTTCTCATCTCCAAGGAGGGAGCTGTGCCCAAGCTGCTTGAGCCTCTGCCACAGGGGCAGAGAGGGATAGGGAAAGACGGGTCTCCCCAACAGAATCCAGTTTGGAGTTGCTTTATTTTGTGTGATCCCTAATGCTTGGATTTGCCAGCCAGCCTCCATTCCTTTGAATGTCTTTGAAACAACCATGATCTGAATAACTGAAAGTATACATAGATATTAAAGGACATGGTTAATCTTCTTTTGCAGAGTAGTATACAGATAGCATAATCTTCATCAGGTATGTTTACAATATGATTAGTGACCTAAAGAACAGAAAAGGCAGATTAAAATTGATCTTTGATATCAATTTCTGTCTTTCAGAACATGGTTAATCTTCCTCTGGGGAATAGTAATATAATGATAGAAAAATATTTATCAGATATGTCAGTGATATGATAAGTGATCAAAAGAATAGAATAGACAGATTAAATTTAAAATTAATATTTGGGATTAATTTAGGATTCTGACTTTCAGGCACAAAATATCCTTGAACAAATATGCTGTAATCACAAAATAAAGGAAATTAGAAAAAAAATAAGTGAACCAATAGCACAAATAGTTGCATAAATAGCATAAAATATAACATGCTTTCATTTATGCTTAAGATATCTCTAGATTGCAAGAATTTCCATAAGACTGAGATATTTTCATAAACTTTATTTTCAAATTTAAACATCCTGCTTATCACATTACGTTCTCAGCAATACTGAGTAGACAACTTGAAAATATTATTTCCTCCTCACTAACTGTTCTCTTTTATTTAGTTCAGGACATAAAATAATAATATAACATTTGGGTAAAAAAATGCATGCCAGTAACCCTGCACTGGAGCCAAAGATGGAGAAGATTTCCACAGCTACCATGTGTTTGCCCTTGGTGCTCAGATAGGCTGGGAAAAAAGACAACCACACACTGCAGAAGATCAGCATGCTGAAAGTGATGAACTTGGCTTCATTAAAGGTGTCGGGCAAGTTCCTAGCTAGATAGGCGACCATGAAACTGACTAGGGCAAGAATGTTCATGAAGCCCAAGACACAGTAAAACATATAGGTAGACCCTTCATTACATTCCAGTATAATTTCTTTATGCAGGGAATACATATCAAAATGTGGAAATGGGGCAGAAGTTGTCAGCCAAATTGCACAAAAAGATGCTTGAAGAAAGGAGCAGGAAAACACAATAGAAGTAGCCAATCTGTTCCCTACCCATTTCCTTATTCCAGATTCTGGCTTGGTGGCCATGAAAGCAAGAACTACAATGATAGTTTTGGCCAGCACACAAGAAATTGCTATTGAAAAAATGAAGCTAAAAGCAACTTGTTGAAGGAGACATGTCAGTACGGTAGGCTGACCAATGAAAAGGAAAGCAGAAAGGAAGGAGAAAAGAAGAGAGGTGAGGAGAAGGTAGGACAGGCTCTGGTTGTTGGCTTTGACAATTGGCGTGTTATTGTGCTTAATGAATATAGCAAGCACAAGTACTGTCATGAAAGTGAAGGAAAAAGCAAACACCAAAGATGTAATTCCCAAAGGTTCTTAGTAAGATAAGAAGGTGATCTCTTTGACAATGCATGAATTTTGTTGGAAATTTGCATATTGATACTCCTGGACATGGAACACAGTCATCTGCATCTGAAAGGGAAAATACTACATTGTTTATATTGCTACAATTGAAAGCAAAATTATGCACCTGAGACTTTGCATAATAATATGATTCCAAAAAATATTACACATTCTCTTCCGCACCCCCAACTCTGATCCCTGGTAAGCTAAATTACAATTTCCACTCCATCTCACTCTGAGGTGTCAAAATCTTAAGTTTTAAGTCAAATGGGAGGCAAAGGAACTTGAATAATAGAGGCAGAAATCAATCAATGAACACATTACTTCTAATTCAATCAATAAATTCTATTGATTAATATCTTACCCTCTTGTGCTGAAATCTTTCCTTCTGCACATGGAAGACAGTCATAGCAACAAAACAGTTTCCCTTCTATCATGGTTTTTCTATGACCTAAAGGACAATGGTCATTACACACTGAAAGGGGCTGAACCTGAAAGAAGAAGAGAGAAAAGGAGAATATTGAATTCAGGTATTGTCAACATGGGGACTTCAGAAGGCATTAATTAAGTCTTGCATATCCTCTTAGAGTCCAACAATATCTTGTGATTCTTGACTCTTGTATATCCTGCTTAGAGTCAAGCCAATGAAATCACCATAAAGAATCTCTGGGAAGTTCTTCAGAAGATGGATTGAAGTTCTCTACTTGGTTTTTTTTGCCTACTGAGAATGTTTTTCAAAATAAGTAATTTATTTCCTTATATCCTCTGTTTGTGGACAGCATACACAATATACCTCAAAACTCCAAAATGTGATTTACTGGCTGATGAAATAGATGCTATGAAGAAATTTATGTTTTTAATCTTATTGACCACATAGATAAAACCTTCTCCAGGATGATCCTTCATCAATATGGTTATGCAAGTCTTCCAACATTTCAATCATTATTTACAATCAAGTCTATCCATCTTGCTGCTGGTAGTTCTCTTTTGCCCTTTCCTTCCACCTTTCCTAAAATTATAAATTTATCAAAATATAATAATTTGAGCTGATTATTTGTGCTTTGAGTGAGAACTCTGGGTTGATTTGGCTGATGAACCATGCTGCTTGTTTTTCAGGTTATCCATGATATTCTCATCTGTTTTCTTCAAAACCAACGTTAAAAACCATCAGTCTTCTTTCCATCCTGTTTCTTTAGAATCCAACTTTTATTTCCATAGAGAATCAGATAGAAATGCATTATCTATCTATCTATCTATCTATCTATCTATCTATCTATCTATCTATCTATCTATCTATCTATTTGTCAATTGCTTACAAGATAATAGGTATAAATAAAACATAGTTATGAATACATGGATATATATAAGAAAAATAAAATGTAAAAGAAATATACAATAGAATAGGATAGGACAGGGATGGTAGGCACGTTGTTGTGCTTATGCACGCCCCCTACAGATCTCTTAAGAAAGGGGTAAGGTCAATAGTAGACAGTCTAAGGTTAAAGTTTTTGGAGTTTGGGGAAGAAACCACAGAGTCAGGTAGAGTATTCCAGACATTGACCACTCTGTTGCTGAAGTCGTATTTCCTGCAATCAAGTTTGGTGCAATTACCCTTGAGTTTGTATCTATTGTTTGCTCTTGTGTTGTTATGGTTGAAGCTGAAGTATTCATTGACAGGTAAGACATTGCAATGTATGATTTTATATACTATACTTAGATCGGACTAAAGGTGGCGTAGTTCTAGGTTTTCAAGGTCTAGAATTTCGAGTCTGGTGGCATAAGGTATTCTGCAACGAGTAGAGGAGTGAAGAACTCTTCTTGTAAAATATTTCTGGACTTTCTCAACAGTGTTAATATCAGATACGTAATGTGGGTTCCAGACTGATGAGCTGTATTCGAGTATTGGTCTAGCAAATGTTTTGTATGCTTTAGTTATTAGTGTAATATTACCAGAGAAAAAGCTATGTGAGGTTAGGTTAACAACTCTTAGCACCTTTTTGGCTATGTAGTTACAGTGGGCTCTAGCACTTAGGTCCTTTGAGATGAGTACTCCAAGATCCTTTACAGAGTTTGGGTCATCAACAAGGTCTTGACTATTGAGCCTGTATTTTGTTTTCTGATTTTTTTTGCCAATACATAGAACAGAGCATATATTTATTGAGATCTGAAGTTGCCATTTGTTTGACCATTCTGATACGTAGTCAAGGTCTTTTTGAAGGGTAGCGGTATTTTCTGTGGTGTTGAATAGCTTTACATCATCAGCGAAGAGAACGCAGTTGCTCTTAATATGATCATAGAGGTCATTTATGTAGAGTATGAAGGGAGTTGGTCCTAGAACACTGCCTTGGGGGACACTACTATTGACAGGTACAGAATTTGATAGGACACTCCCAATTTTGACCATTTGTTGTCTGTTTGACAGGAATGCTTCTTTCCAGTTATGCAGTTGTCCAGAGATACCATAAGATTTTAGTTTTAGGAGTAGTTTGTCATGTACCACTGAATCAAAGGCTTTACAGAAGTCTATGTAGATTGCATCTATTGCTGTGCCCTGATTGAGTTGTGTAGTCCATATGTTTTTGCAATGTAAGAGTTGCAGATTACATGATAGTTTTTTCCTAAAACCAAATTGTTTATTAGAAAGTAGGTTGTTTGTTTCTAAGTGGAGGATGATGGAGCATAATGGTGACGCAGCATAAAGAGTAAATTTTCAACTAGACTGGGATCTTCCTTTTTGAAGATGGGGATGACTGTGGCTTGTGACATAGATTTGGCAAGTAGCTGGTCCTGAAAGATTTTTCAAAGATTATGCTTAGAGGTTCTGCTATGGCAGTGGATAGCTTTTTTAAGAAGTAGGCACATATTCCATTCAGTCCAATAGATAGAGATGGTTTTAGATTGTGTAGTGTTTTTCAACATTGTCTTCTGTAAAATCGATATGTATTAGATCATTGTAGTTGTTTGTGGTTCGACTAGGAAATACTAGGCATGATCCATTGCTGTTTACAAATACTGAGCCAAAGAACATGTTAAAGAGGTTGGCTTTAATAGTGTCATCATTGCAGTCTTTACCATTAGGTCCTTTGAGGGGTGGGATGGACCTTGAGTCTTTTAGTTTGTTGTTTATAAAATTGTAGAAAGCACGGGTGGTATTGGTGCGTAGAAGGTTTTCTTCTTATTTAATATGATAATTGGTACATTCAGTTTTTATCTGCTGGTATAAATTTTTGTATCAGCTTTGGAAGTTGGCAACATGACCAGATTTGTTTTTCCGCCAAAGTGATTTCTTTTGGGATTGAAGCTTCCTTATTGTTTTGGGTAATTTTTTTTTTCTAGTTTTGGGAGTTGTTAATGGTATATATAGTTTGATGACTCTTTTGACTTCAAGTAAAAATATGTTGTAATAGTCTTCTATAGTATTGCATCCAAAGAATAGAAATTGCCAATCAAGGGATGAGAGATCATTGTTTATAAGATCATAGTTGCTTTTTTTGAAATTATAATTGGGGATTCCATCATTGTGATGATTTTTGTGTGGATGTATGTTGAGACAAAAGCCAATCATGTTGTGGTCACTGTTGGAAAAGGGTTCTTTAATTTGTATTCCGTAAATTGAATTCAAACTATTGCAGAAGATGAGATCGAGGCAGTTGTTAAGTCTAGTGTTGTTGGTTACTAGTTGTTCTAGTCCCAGATTTGTTACTGTATTTTAGAAGATTGCATGTGTGGGTTCAGTTGTACATTTGTTAAGGGTCCAGTTAATATCAGGTAGATTGAAGTCATCAAGAAAGATGAAAGCATGTGGGCAGGATGCTGCCCACGTTAGTAGTGTATTTAGCTTGCTTGCATGTTCAATGTAATAATCAGGGTCTCTGTAACATAGTAAGAACCGAAATGTGATATTTAAGGACAGTTCACAGATGATGGTCTCAGGAATAGCAAGCTCCTGGGTAACTTGGGTGCTTTTTAGATGTAGGGACTTTTTATAGAAGATAGCAACACCACCTCCTCTACGGATTTAACGATCTGATCGGTAAACATGATAGTCTCTTACTGTGGTAATGGAGTCAGGGAGAGATGCATTGAGCCATGTTTCACAAATAAATATGATGTCGAATTTAGCCGTATTTAGTAAGAAGAGAAATTCAGGTATTTTATTTACAAGGCTTCTTGCATTGAGTAGCTTGTGTTTAAGGCCAGTTGTAGTTGGGATAGAGGTAGTTAGGAGCGTGTATGCCTAGTTTTGAGTGATGTTGGATTGGATGGGGTGGGGTTGGATGCGGAGTTGTGGGTTGTGTGACTTTCTTTTGATGCAATCAGCTCTGTAATCAATGTATAGGTCCTTTTCTCCATTGTCTAGACGGTTTTTGAGTTCAGCGTGGAGTTCACGGGAGCGGATTCTTTGCAGTATGGATAAATCTGGTCTTGAGCGAAGTTTTTTGTGATTGGGATTGGTTTTTGCAATGGTATTTATTGTATGAATGAAAATGCATTTGCTGGACTCATTTTTGCATACAACTCTACAAAATCTTGGGGCCACAGAGCCGTCATTGTATTTGAACTCAGGACCATCTCTGGTTATTTCAATGATATCTTCAGGAGAGATGTTTGTTGTATTTGTGTTGCTTATGATATCATGAACTTTGGTAATGTCATCTGATCCATTGGTGTCTTTGAGACCAAATAAGATGGCATTTGGACGTTTCTGTTCACGTTCCATGGTGTCTCTGATGAGTAAGGAGATATTATTCGTGGAATTATTTGAAGGGATAGTAATTGTTTGTGGCTGTGGTTTAGTATTTATTTTTGGTTGTAGTGATGATTGTAGTTGAGGTAGTGGTTATGCTTGTTGTGGGATTAGATTTTGAACTGATAGATACTCATTTATATGTGCTGTATTTTTTTTTTCCAAGAGAAATTAGGCTTGCTTGTATAGTTGTTTCAAAACATGTTGGTAAGCATTCTTCTATTGAGTCAATGAGTGTTTCTATGCTTTCAACTCTGTCAGGTAAGGTATTCAGTTTGTTTAGCTTAGGAGAACATGATGGACATAGAAAAAAGAATGTATCTGCATTTTTAACCATATCAGCCAGGTTTTTGTTTGCATTTAAGCAGGCAGGGTGGGCTAGATTATCGCATAGGCGACATTTGATGTAAATTTCACTTTCATTGATGGTTTTAAGACATTTGAAACATGTGCAGGAATCTGGGAGGTCATTGGTAGAAATATTTTTGTTTTGGTTTGGTTTGGAGTTTTTGGCTGGCATGGTTGAAGGCAATTATACAGTAATCAATTACAATAATTAGTTAATGTGATAGATAGACAGTTACTTAATGAATGTTGGTAATTAATAAATGTTAATTGATATATTAAAGAACAAATCAAAAGTAAGATTGCTTATTACTAAAAATCAATCTATCAATCAATTGTTTATTCAAATTCTCTAATCAAATAATTTTGGTAAGCAACAAACAGCCTAATTTATTACAGTAATTACTAAACACACTGGTCAATTAAATTCACTAAATCACTGATTTTACTAATCAGATCTGTATGATTCTAATTATTACCTGATAAAAGTGCTAGCCTGGAGTATATTTCTTGACTGATTCCTTTACTGTTTGAATTTAAAAAGTACTGGTGGAACCTGAAATGTGGAAGCTATTTACCAATTTAATATCTTCATGCTCATTTCTAAGGTAAATTATTATACTTATTGTCTCCTTTATATTTAATCATATTAATCCCATTTTTCCACAGTTTCTCAATTGCAATTACTTAAGCTACTGGATAAATTGTATTTTCCATTATAAAGGGATGTTATCAACATATCACAATTTATTGATATTTCTTCCAATTTTGAAAGCATGCTCATTTTATCTTATATTCTTATAAAATAACAATATAATTAATTATCTGGTGTTTTGATAATGACACAAGGATGGAATTGTTGCCTTTTAAGCATTGTATTCACACAATATTGGAAAAATGAAGAAACACTGCAAGATGAAGAGATATTTAAGAAGATACTAGATTGTACAGAAATTGATTGACATTAAAAATTAAGCAGAAAGAAGACACAGAATAATATCAAACATGGAATCTATTTTACCAGTGATTGGAGAAAAGGGGTGGAGATTAAAAATATAATCAGAATTGTTAAGCAAATTAAATACCCTGACAACACATTTTTTGTCAAGCACTAAGAAATGCAATCAATTAAAAATCAATATTTTTTAAAAAAATGAAATGAAAAATATTATAAAGAATTGTTTTCATCATCAAAGAAAAATATTATTGAGAATTTCTCTATCGAAGCATCCATTTTGTGGAGACATCTAAATATTATTCAGAACATACAACTATGAGAAAATGTGACAATATAGACAGATATCTAGGTTCAGGAATTCTATTAGCATAAAATTAGCATATATATGTGTGTGGATGTGTGTGTGTGTGGATGTGTGCGCATAAATATGTATAAAATTTCTCAATTTTTCTGTAGTCGTCCTCTAATGTCTGTTGTTTCTGTCTTTTCTTGGTATTTCTTCTTCTTGTATAGTCTATAATCTATAATCTAATGTAGGCTTTCATAGTATCCCATAGGTTCTACAATGAGGTTTCCTCCTTTTTATTCTCCTTAAAAAAGAACACCAGTTCTCCCATTTTCTATAAAAAATCTTTTTCTTTCAATATTACATTATTCAAAGTCCATCTCGATCTTTTCCTTTGTCCTTGTCATTTAACCCATATTGGATTGTGGTCAGCCCAAGTACTTGCTTCAATATTAATTTCTTGTATATTAGAGATTATTTCCATTGACATCCAAATCATATCAATTCTCGACTACGATAAGTGTCTATTAGAATAGAATTTATATTGTCTATTTTTAGAGCTCATTTCTCTCCAAACATCTCTGATACTAAGTTCCACCATTTTGAGAGTGTCTTTCTGTTTGTTTTGTTAAGTTTCTGTGTTTTATAATCTAATTTTGTGTCTACTATAGCATTGAAATTTCCCAACATAAAATATTATCATATTCCAATTATATTATTTTCTCATGCAACTTTTTATAAAATTCTTATTTTGCATTTGGTGCATAAATTGCTACTAAAAGTATTTTAAAATTGTTATCCATACCATAAATTGCTACTAAAAGTATTTTAAAATTGTTATCCAAAATTGTTATTTCCACCATCAAAATTCTTCCTTCTTCATCTGTGTAAATTAATTTGGCCTTAATTGTATTCTTTATATAGAGTACTACTCCTCTTTTGTTTTGTTGAGCCAGTGAAGCAAATAAGTCACCAATTCTAGGATACTTCAATATTTGAACATGTTATTTAATATGAACTTCTTGCAAGCAGACTATATCTAATTTTAATTTTTCTAGGTTATGGAATGTCTTTTTCCTTTGAATGGGTGAGTTTAATCAATTTATATTTATTGAAATCAATTTCTTTTCTTCCATTGTTTATACTTTATATATAGGATTTATTTGTCTCGTTGATCTTTGCTCTCTCGGTTCTCTAGGCTCCTCCCTTCCACCAACTGCTCCTTCTTCTTGCATTATTTCATCTCTTTTTTTTAATCTCTTAATTCCACCATCTCCCTTTGAAACTTGTCTGTTTCCTCTTCCCATCTTCTCTCTTCTTCTTTTCCTCTAAATAATTCATTGTAAAATAATTCTGCCTTCTCTATTGAATCTAATCTTTGTCATTGTTCTCATCAAATGAAAGTTAAATCTTCTGAGATCAGCCATCTATAATTCACTTTTTTAAATGAATATTTTCATCAAGAATTGATATTCTCTTCTCAGCTCTCTCACTTTCCTTGCTACTTGTTTCAGGGCTATTATCTCTTTTCCTTTGTATCTCAATGGATTATCTTTAGCTCACTGCAGTATTTGTGCTTTAGTTACTTTCTTGGCAAATCTCACATGAACTTCTCTCAGTAGTTTATTTCATAGCATATCTTGTAAATACTTGAAATACTTCATCTATATCATCCAGCATTTTCTCTTCAGGTATCTCCAAGGCTCCTGCCAACAATTCTATCATTATTCCTGTTAATTTTACTCCCTTTTCTTCTTCAATATTCTGGAATCTCAGGTAAAATTCAGCTCTCTTTATCTCCCACCTAAGCATTCTATTTTTCTTGTCCTGTTCCATCATTGTCAATCTGTTGTCTATTTCTCCAACTTTTTTATCTGTCTGGTCTCCATGTTGTTCTATTTTTTGGAATCTCTCTTCATACTTCATCATCATTTGTTGATTATTCTCTACTTTCTCATCTGTTTTCATTGTTCTCTCTTCTATTCTTTCCATCCTGTCTTCCAGCATTTACGTTGATCTTGTATTAGTTGCATTATATTTGTAGTGTTACCTCCTTCCCTTTCTCCTTCTCCTTCTCCTGCTGAAGCATAGTATGAAGATTCTGTTGAGAATTTGGACTTAGAGAGGAAGGTGTTTTCTTCATCATTAATTAATGATTAATTGTAATCCAATCAGAAGTATTGCATAAAACAACTATCTTCAGGTTCTTCTAACCCTAATCCAATAAACGAGAAAAAATAAAAAAATTCCCAGGGGAAAAAGAAAAATGCAAAGAGGAAAAGAGAAAAAGAAAGAAAAAAATATCCCTCAAAAAGTACAAGGGAAAAAAAAAAAAAAGAGAGAGAGAGAGAGAGAGAGAGAGAGAGAGAGAGAGAGAGAGAGAGAGAGCTAGATCAGGGAGCCAGGCCTTAGGCCTTCTTCTTTAAAGAGAGAGAAAAGAAAAAAAAAATGTAATCTAACAGTGAAGCCAAAATCAGGCTGATGGCTTAAAAACAAAGAATTCCCAATTGCAGACCAAAATAAGTTATAAAGCAAGTTATTTGTACCATATTCTGTCCAAGGCCTAATATCTAATTGTGATATTATTCAGCAAAGTATAGTCACACCAATCTTGACTCTTTCAACTTCAATCTCCAACTACTCAAGTTATTTTCTAAGAGGAACACCTGTAAAAACATTCATCCAGTGCTCTTCTCTTTATCTTAATATAAACAACTGGTGAGTAGTAAAAACATTCCCACCAGTTTCCAAAGAGTATTTTTGTAAAGGCCTCTGGGTGGCAGCCTTGCTTAAAATGTTTAGCTATCAACACTTTTTAAAGTTATAGAAAAAAAGCAAAGTCCAAGCAATTTGTATTAAAGGATTTTCTTTCTAGGAGAAAAGGAAAATTAACAAAAATGCAAAAAGAATAATAATCATTACAAAATCTCTCTTTAAAGTCAAGCTTAAAAATTGTATGGTTTTAAAAAAGTCCAGTCCAGTTAAATTGAAGCCTTTATTAAAAATCAATAAAAATATACTTAAATAACACCAATTTTTCTGACTATAAGTTTAATTTCACTGCTTATTCTTCTTCTGTCTCCAATATTCTTAGGGTGTTCTCTCTTAAAAAAAATTAAAGATCTCACCATTTTCCGTTCTTCTTCTCTTTTGTTCCGGAGCTATCCCAACCTTTCAGTAGCTTCAATGGCCACCTCCCTGTTTGCAGGAGTTTGAAAAGCTTTGCCTGGATCAGCCGGGGATTTTGTGGTATCCCTGGGATCAGCAGGATGCATTCTTCTTGTTCACCATTTCTATAGGATGGTTTAGATCCAAATGGACCCCCCCCAGCTGCGGTGGTATCAACGCTGGATCTGGAACCCCAGAATCACTCGTCGTATCATTGTGACATCAGCCTCACCCTTAAATTAATTTCATGTAATAAATTAATGTAAGACTTCATGAAGGCCAGCAAAAGAGTTGAAGAGTATGGGGACTTCTCCTATAGAATGTGATCTTGAAATCTTGAAATCTTTGCTTTTAAGATTGACTGTAAAAGGACAATCACACAACAGATGGAATCAGGCTACCTCGTTAAAACTGGTGGGCCAAACAATGGCCTTCTCCTGAATGATGAACTTCATTTCTTCAGAAGTATGTACATTTAAGCTGCCAATTTTCATTCTAAGGAGGGACTGGTTTGGCAAGGTGATCCAGTTGATTAGATCAAATCCTGACACCAATTGCCCACTTTCATCAAAGGAAATTGATTCTCCAGCACTATTGTTAAATGAGACAGTCCTCAGAAAATGATACAACTCAAAGAGAAAAAGAAAGAGGTATTTTAAAAAATAATTATATGACCAAGGGCTGAAAGTACCTTTGGAAGAAAGACAGCAAAATTAATATTGATTAATCATTGCTTTTTACCATAGTTTTCCTTTAAGAATACCAAAATCCACTATCCTGGACACGTACCAGAGCATCCAGGAGTAATCAGTAAAATGATACTTAAAGATGAGCTGCTGAGAAAATTTGGGAAGCAGCAGGAAACATGAGAGGCATATCAAACAAAAGAACTGCCATGGCAAGATGACACCCTGCATTGGATGTACCTTCAACAGATAGCTGAGGTGGCAGACAAAATAGCACTGTGGCACTAATCATAGCACACAAAATTGACAACGTGAACAGAGTAAAGGCTAGATTCTCCTAAATCCAGGTAGGAGATTTTATGGATGGTTGTGGAGTATAAGAAATCTAAGTTTTTGTGGGAGTTCTAGATCTACACCGATTGGACAATTACTAGTCAATCAACCAGACACAGTAATATTACTTGAGGACCGAAAGACAACAGTGATTATAAATTTAGCAGTATCAAGTGAGAGCAACTTTGGGTAGAAGGATTATATGAAACTGGAGAAGAACAAGTGCATGAAGTTGGAACTTGACAGGATGTAGAAAGAAAAGGGCAAAGTGATCCAGGGCTAGGAACAGTTAAGATAATGAGCAACTCCACTTTCCCCAGACTTTCTGGTTTTTAGTAGATTACCTCAGATTGAAGAGGACACACACCACAAATAAGGATAAGAAGAGGCATTATATCATACATAAACATGGATATGCATAACACCTGCATATCTGGATAAAAGCATTCCTGTCAACCAGACAACAAATGGTCAAAATTGGGAACGTCCTATCAAATAGAATAGAATAGAATAGAATGCTTTATTGACCAAGTGTGATTAGACACACAAGAAATTTGTCTTGGTGTAAATACTCTCAGTATACATAAAGAAGGAACAAATTATGTACCTCTCAACAGTAGTGTCCCCCAAGGCAGTGTTCTAGGACCAATTCTCTTCATACTCTACATAAATGACCTCTGTGATCATATTAAGAGCAACTGCATTCTCTTCGCTGATGATATAAAGCCATTCAGCACTACAGACAATACTGCTACCCTTCAACTATGTATCAGAATAGTCAAACAAATGGCAATTTCAAATCTTAACAAATAAATGCTCTGTCTTATATATTGGGAAAAAAATCAGAAAATAAAATACAAGCTGAATAGTCAAGACCTTGTTAATGATCCAAACTCTGTCAAGGACTTTGGAGTACTGATCTCAAATGATCTAAGTGCTAGAGCCCACTGTAACTACATAGCCAAAAAGGCATTAAGAGTTGTTAACCTAATCCTACTGTTAGGTATTTAGCAGAGTATCCTTGGTGTCAAGGATTAATACAGCAGACAGAAGTAGTGTTCAGATTGTAGCAGTGAGTATAGAACCACACGCACAGCAGTTGGAGTGCAAACTCTTTATATACAGTGGTATAACACAGTCCAAATTCCAGTCCAATATCATACACAGTTTATCCATCACTAGATTAGCTTACTAACCATTCTTGTTCAGTAGATATAACAGCAATACATCATCTTCAATACATCCATGCATCAATAGAGAAATATAGTTACAGAATTGAAGATACTTGCCAAGTAGCAGAGTAGCAGAGTAGAAGCCTAGCAAACCAGTAGCAGCATTCCAACAGACAAACAGTACTCTAACAGACACTAACCATGTGCTCTCTGGCTTCTTACTATATAGCACTCCTGCTTTCTGTAGCCAATCAGCATCGTGGCTACAAGATAGTGCTGAGTCATTTCTGACTTGCAGCCATATATAGTAAACCAATATAGTTAAGTTTCTTAAAGAAACCTAACACCTACATAACTTTTTCTCTGGTAATATCAGACTAATAACTAGAGCATACAAAACATTTGCTAGACCAATACTTGAGTACAACTCATCAGCCTGGAACCCACATTACATATCTGATATTAACAGAGTTGAGAAAGTCCAGAAATGTTTCACAGGAAGAATTCTTTACTCCTCTATTCGTTGCAAAATACCTTACGCCACCAGACTTGAAATTCTAAACCTAGAAAACCTAGAACTATGCCACCTTCGGTCCGATCTAAGTATAGTATATAAAATCATACATTGCAATGTCCTACTTGTCAATGAATACTTCAGCTTCAACCATAACAATACAAGAGCACACAATAGATACTAACTCAAGGTTAACTGCACCAAATTTAATTACAGGAAATACGACTTCAGCAACAGAGTGGTCAATGTTCTGACTCTGTGGTTTCTTCTCCAAACCCCAAAAATTTCAACCTTAGACTGTCTACAATTGACCTCACCCCTTTCCTAAGAGGTCTATAGGGGGCGTGCATAAGCGCACCTACATGCTTACCGTTCCTGTCCTATTGTTTCTTTTTATTTTTCTTATATGTATCTATTTCATGTATCCCTAACTATGTTTATATTTATACCTATTATCTTGTAAGTGATTGACAAATCAAATAAATAAATAAAATAAATATGCATAAAACAATACCTGCCATGATTTTTGATGGAAAAATATCAGTTGACTTTTATCTGACAAAACTTTGTGTTTCCTTTTGAATGAATATAGAGCATGTAAGGCATGTACCACAGCATAGACGGCATTGTAGATGGTATAACTGTGACTATTCATGTGCATGTCAAAAATTGATGAAGGAAGGGTCTCTATCTTCTCCTCCCCAGTACATATACTATCAAAATTCTTCTCTCCACTGGAGTTGGGGAACACACATTGAAATACATCTTCCCAGAAATCCTTGAGAAAGCCATCTTCTTTATTGCTGGCTGGATTCCTTTTCCTAAGAAAATCCTGAAATCCTACCAGGTCTCTTAAATGAACCACAATGGATATAGCACCATGAATGAACTGCAAAGGATAGTTCCTTTGCAAAGAAGTGGAAGTGAAATCCATTCGGGACCCTACTCACGTGGGAGGTCACACCTTGGATTTGGTTTTCGTCTCTGATCAGTGGCAGAGTGATCTGGGTATAGGGGATATAGTTGTAGAACCCCTGTCATGGTCGGATCACTCGCTCCTGAAGCTCGACTTCCGTTCCGCACCCCCTGACCGCAGGGAGGCGGGGCCATTAAAATGGTACCGCCCCAGGCGCCTGATGGACCCTGATAGGTTCCTGATGGAGCTTGGGCCATTTCCCGAAGCTCTCACACACGACTAGGTTGAGGGCTTGGTTGCCGCCTGGGATAGGGTGGCTGCTGGGGCCCTTGACCGGGTCGTGCCCTTGCGGCCTCTGACCCGGTGCCGATCCCAAATGGCTCCTTGGTTTTCTGAGGAGCTAAGGGAGATGAAGCGCCGGAAAAGACGCCTAGAGAGCAGTTGGAGGGCTAGCCGTTCTGAGTCTGACCGAACACTTCTACGATCTTATATTAAGACGTATTTAGTGGCGATGAAGGTGGCGAGGAGGACTTACCTCTCCACCCTTATTGCGTCCGCGGAAAACCGCCCAGCCGCCCTGTTTAGGGTGAGCCGCTCCCTTCTAGAGAGGGAAGCATGGAAGGATCCCTTACAGGGACGGGCTGAGGAGTTTTCTAGTTTTCTGCAGGATAAAATCGCTCAGATTCGGGACGAGCTGGACTCCAACTGGGCATCTCCGGGCGGGGGGGCGGGGGTGGATATCGGTGAGGCCAGTTGGGTTGAGTTCGACCCTGTTACTATAGAAGACGTGGACAGGGTGTTGGGGGGACTGAATGCCACCACCTGTTTGCTGGACCCGTGCCCCTCCTGGCTGATTTTGGCCACTCGGGAGGTGACACGAGGCTGGTTCTAGGGTATTATAAACGCTTCCTTGAGAGAGGGGCTTCTACCTACCGCCTTGAAGGAGGCGGTGGTGCGGCCCCTCCTCAAGAAACCGTCCCTGGACCCAGCATTGTTATTAAATTATCGTCCCGTCTCCAACCTTCGCTTTGTTGCGAAGGTTGTAGAGAGTGTGGTGGCCCATCAGTTTCCCCGATTCCTGGATGAAGCGAGTTATCTTGACCCCCTCCAATCGGGCTTCAGGCCCGGGCATAGCACGGAGACGGCGTTGGTCGCGTTGGTTGATGATCTCTGGAGGGCTCGGGACAGAGGTTGTTCCTCTGTCCTGGTCCTGTTAGATCTCTCGGCGGCTTTTGATACTGTCGACCACAGTATCTTATTGCAGCGGTTGGAGGGGTTGGGGGTTGGAGGTACCGTATTACGGTGGTTCTCCTCCTTCCTCTCCGACCGCTCGCAATTTGTGTTAACGGGGGGGGGGGGCAGAGATCGTCCCCAAGGCCCCTGCTTTGTGGGGTGCCTCAGGGGTCGGTGCTCTCGCCCCTGCTGTTTAACATTTATGTAAAGCCGCTGGGTGAGATCATCCGTGGCTTTGGGGTGGAGTTCCATCAGTACGCTGATGATACTCAGCTGTACATCTCCACCCCGGGCCACCCCAACGAAGCCGTTGAAGTGATGACCCGGTGCCTGGAGGCCGTGCGGGGTTGGATGGGTTGTAATAGGCTTCGTCTCAACCCAGCCAAAACCGAGTGGCTGTGGTTTCCTGCGCCCAGATACAGCCAGCTTATTCCTTCGCTGGCCGTGGGGGGAGAGGTTTTGACCCCCATGGAAAAGGCACGCAACTTGGGTGTCCTCCTGGATGTACGGCTGTCTTTGGAAGAACATATTGCAGCCGTCGCCAGGGGGGCTTTTTATCAGATTCGTCTGATTTACCAGTTGCGGCCCTTTCTGGATCTGGGCGCACTTCGCACAGTCACCTCCGCCCTCGTTATCTCCCACTTGGATTATTGCAACGCTCTCTACATGGGGCTCCCCTTGAAGAGTCTCCGGAGGTTGCAGTTAGTTCAGAATGCAGCCGCGCGGGTGATCGTGGGCGCCCCTCGAGGCGCACACGTAACACCACTTCTCCGCAGGCTGCACTGGCTTCCTGTGGCCTACCGGATTCGATTCAAGGTGGTACTGATGGTATTTAAAGTGCTCCATGGCTCGGGACCTGGGTACTTATGGGACCGCCTGCTGCCATCAACAACCTCCCGCCGCCCAGTACGCTCCCACAGGGTGGCCCTACTTGGGGTGCCGCCGCCTGACTGTTGTCGGCTGGTGGCCCCGAGAGTTCGGGCTTTCTCTGTGGGAGCTCCCTCCCTATGGAATGATCTCCCCCCGGAGATACGGGCTATGACGGATATTCTGACCTTCCGGCGCGCAGTAAAAACCCTGCTTTTCGAACAGGCTGGCCTGGCCCAGTAACTATGTTTTTTTGGTTTTAATTAATTAAATTGGGGTTTTATTAGTTTTAATTTTTAACTTAAATTTTAATAGACAGCCGATTTGATTATTTAATTTATTTTTAATTGTATTTATTATGTATTTATTGTATGCTTTTAGTGGGCTGTACACCGCCCCGAGTCCCTTTTTGGGAGAGGGAGCGGTATAAAAGTGCGATTAATAATAATAATAATAATAATCTGGGCTATCATAATCCAGACTTTCTCATTTTTTGATGGAATTTGATAAGAGAACAACAATCTCATTTCCAACATAACTTCTCCTTGTACCATCACAGCAGATGCCATGCTTGCCATGATAATGTCATAAACTTGATTTCCCTCCTGCAACATTTCAGTGAACTGATTAGTGTATGTTTTCTTTGGGAAATATTCAATAAAGTCAAAGCAAATTCCTCTTTGGGCAAACATTGAAACCAAAATCACTATAAACCAATCTCCATCATCATAATTCAGAGAAAGCATCCCAACCCACATCCAACCAAAGTGTAGCAATAATTGGAGAATTCCCCTGTATTGAAGCATATTGTTAGGGAACATCCAGTGGAAAACATCTCCATAATTAATTGTAGGTGCAGAACCATAGATAAGCTGAAGAAAGAAAAGCCATTGAAAGGTGTTGCAGCAGTAAGCATGCAAAATCTGATTGAGGAACTGCTGAATAGTAAAGACAGTTTAAAACAAACAATATTGTGATCAATTGTTAGAGTCAGTAAAACACATTTTCTGCACAGTTGTCTGCAAAAAATTTCCTCAAAATTATTGATAACCATATCCCCCAAATTAGTTTTAGCTTTTGTTAAGGTAAAGGAAAAGGTTCCCCTTGCACGTTCATGCTAATCGTTTCCGGCTCTAGGGGATGTTACAAAGCCAAAGAGCCAGAGCTGTCCAAAGACGTCTCCGAGGTCATGTGGCCAGCATGACTAAATGCCAAAGATGTATGGTATGCTGTACTTTCCCACCAAAGTGGTCCCTATTTTTCTACTTGCATTTTTATATGCTTTCAAACTTTTAGGTTGGCAGAAGCTGGGATAAGTAATGGAAACTCACTCTTGTGTGGTGCTAGGGATTTGAACCACTGAATTGCCAACCTTTCTGATAGACAAGCTCAGCGTCTTAGCCTCTGAGCCACTGCATCCCTAGTTTGCTTTTGTTACTTCTGAATAAAAACAGGCAAAAGCTCATGTTCAAAGCACAAAGAGGGAAAACAAAAAATGAAGAGTTGAAAAATGCAAATAAGAAAACAGTCATGACAATATGAAGCAATGATTATTAAAATGAATAGAGAAGGTAAATGAATTATGGCTTCAATTAATTAAATAAGTATCATAAGCTACATCTCAAGTTTGGCTCAACATATTGGTATATGGCAAGGATCTTGGGAGGGAGGGAGAAAAGCTGTAGACTGGAAAACCAGCATGTAAAAATGTTTTAGTCTACATAAAGAGGTAAGAGGTAGGAAATGTTTCAGAAAGGACCCCAACTAATTTTTGGAGATTAAAAAAAAGGAGGGGAGTAATACTTTCATTCTTGAAGGATTTTGTTTAAAAAACCCCTTACAACAAAAATAATTCAGCTGTTCTACTTCACTGAGCTAATCCTCAGCATTTCATTCTTATCAAGCAAACAATACCATTATATTACAAGTCAATCAACTTTTCCACACATCCATGATTATCCACTTTCATTGCTGAATAATTTTAACAGAAGAATTTCAGATTTGACAGAAAGTTGTAGTTGTCAAAATCATTTTACAGCACACTCTGAAACATTCTATGTTCCATTTGAGCTACTAATATTTATTCCCAAATATTTTTCTAGTTTATACTTCTTGCCTAGATATTGAATTCATTAAACATTTTGACATACCATGTATGTTTTAGTACTGTGTATGAGAAACATAAATAGAAGCTGGCCAAAATAAAAACAGGCAAGATAGCCAACATGGTTAATTTGTTGAGTGTTGACTATTTTAATGTTCTTAATAATTGTTCGTTCAGTTGGAATCCTTGAGAAAACTTGATCTTCATGTTTTTCCTCATTGAAATGAATACCTTAAGTGAACCATAAATTAGTGATTGGAAGGAAGGAAGGAAGGAAGGAAGGAAGGAAGGAAGGAAGGAAGGAAGGAAGGAAGGAAGGAAGGAAGGAAGGAAGGAAGGAAGGAAGGAAGGAAGATACATATATATGTCTGGGGAGAAAAAGGGCGCATACCTCACCTGTTGAATCTTGTATTTACAAAGTATATTTGCCATATCCTGAGAGGTTTTTGAATAAGGTCCTCCAATGACAGCTATTTCATTATTCTGACCATCACATTTATAATTGGGAATGAATTTGTCCTTTGTTGAAAGAAGCCCCAGTGCACCACGATAGGTCCAGCTTCCAATGAAATTGCTGTTGTAAATTTGGAAGCCCAAAGTGATGTTGGGTAGGAGATAAGAGTTTTCATTGATTTCCTTCAAAGCAAATTCCAAGGCCAGAATATGCTGATAATTTTGTGTCAAGTACCTGTAGGATGATTATATTAGCTCATTATTCTGTCAGAATGCAGTATTATTACATTCAAATGACAATTGCTCTGGCATTTTAAAGCTGGAAGAGACAATTTTGACAATTTTTAATACTGATATCAGGTGACTAGACAGCCATATTTCCTTGTCATCTCAAAACTAAGTCTTGGAAGTAGGAAAACTATCCAGAACTTACTACCTATCACCTATGAAGCATAGTTCAGGCCACTTAGATGTGATTTTATTTAGAAATTTTATTTAGAAAATAATGCCCTTTTTCTCTGTGATTTTGGAAAGCTTAGACAATAATAAATTTGTTCATATTTAAGTTGGCAGAAGGATTGATTAATGACAAAAGAATATCAGAAAATTAAGGAAAAGCTAAAGTATAAGATTGGGAATCTGGACAAATGAAAAGTTGTCAAGTCAAATCATGTCAGGTCAAATAGTCATTTTGCTGGTTATGAAAGCAGAAATTTTGGAATATACGTTTTCCAAAATAGCACAACAATATTACATTAGTAAGAAACTAATAGAATAACAGGGTTGGATGAGATCTTAGTGGTCTTCTTGTTTAATCCACTGCTCAAGCAGGAAACTCTACATCATTTCAAACAAATGGTTGCTCAATCTCTTCTTAAACACCTCCAGTGTTGTAGTACCCACAACTTCTGGAGGCAAGTAGCTCCACTGATCAATTGTTCTAACTGTCAGGGAATTTCTCCTCAGGTCTAGGTTCCTTGCCTCCTAGATTTGTTTCCATCCCTTGCTTCTTGTGCTATCTTCTGGTGCTTTTGACACTAGGTTGACACCTCTTCTTTGTGGCACCTCCCTAAATTAATGGGCTCCAGGAAATGCATTGAATAATATTCAACAACCAGACAAACTACAGAGTCAGGACATTCACAACAAAGGCAGTTCATTTAACAAATGTAACAAATTGAAAGAACTTACAAAGGGAAACCAGATGATTCATGTGAAGGTGGAATTTCAAATGTGAATGGTTCAGAAAGCATATAGATTTGAAAGGTTATGACCCCAAGATTTAGCTGTTCTGTCTTTAAATATCTGGGAATGGGAAGAGGTTCGCTGACCTGACATTGAACAAAGGCAAAGCTGTACATTATTTGAGAGTTTAACAGTACCAACAGTGGAATCTTAACCATCATGTTAGAAAAATGCCTGTTCATCTCTTTCTATCTGCAATTTAAATGTCCCCGAGTATCCTTCCTCCAAGAGTACAGACCATAAAGGATCAGGAAAAGATATGATAAAAACTGGGCTTTCTGACTTTTTGCTATAGCAGTTCTCCTAGATATGGAGAAAACTCTTTGTATCATTTAGTCTTGGCAATCTTGCCAGTAGCAACTAGAATTCCACTGGGAACTCAGATAAGAATTTGATAATTATAGGAGAGTAACAGAATAGGATGTGGCAGGATAGGATAATAGGATATGACAGATAATTTACTAAATAGTAAATTATCTGCCATATCTTATTATTTAAGCTGGCCCCAAGACAATTGCAGATTAAATGGAGGCACCTGTCATCCACTGAGAACAGTAATATATGCAAAGTGAAGACAAATCCTAATACAGAAGGAAAAAAAACTTTTCAGGATTGATTTCAATTAATTGCTTGGAAATGGATAAAAATCTCAAACCCAGGTCACCACCAAAAGTTTTTTTTAAACCCACTCCCATATTTTTTCTTTATTTATATCTGCCAGTGCCATCCTCTTCCACTATCACCACTATGCTCCAGTGGTGGGATTCAAATTTTTTTACTACTAGTTCTGTGGGCCTGGCTTGGTATGGTATGGCTTAGTAGGTGTGGCAGGGGAAGGATACTGTAAAATCTCCATTCCCTCCCCATTCCCCACTCCTGGGGAAGGTTAATGCAAAATCCCCATTCCATCCTCATCCCACTAACCTGCTTTCCAGCTCCATTCTCCAGTGCAAGGCAACAAAAGAAGATCCAATCGAGCAGCTGGGACTCAAGAGGCAGAGAATAGATGTGGGCGGGGCCAGTCAGAGATGGTTTTCTCTTACTGGCCCCACTCACCCAGAGTGGTTGCTGGTTGTCTGAATTACTCAAAATTTCCACTAGCAGTTCTCAAGAACTGGTCAGAACCCGCTGAATACCACCTCTGAATACCACCTCTGCTATGTTCCTTGTGTCTACTGCTACTGCTTTGAACAAAAAGTTTATCACACTTCTTTTCAAAGAGTTTTTTTTTTAATTAAAAATCTAAATGATGTCATTTGTCAGTTAGATGGTATACTTTGCATCATTGAATGCAGGGAGTGATAAATCTCTTCACTTTTCCCCCAAAATGCTTCAATCTCTCCTCAATTTCTTCTAAATAGCAATAGTACTTAGACTTATATGTTGTATCACAATGCTTTATAGCATTCTTGAAGGACTTACAATGTTACCATATTGCTCTCAACACTCTGGGTCCTCCTTTTACTGACCTCAGAAGAATGGAAGCCTGAATCAACCTTAAGCCAGTCAAGATCAAACTGTTGGCCATCAACCTGCAATACAGTCTTTGACTTATGGTCATAACTGAGCCCAAATTTCTGTTGCTAAGTGAGACACTTAAGTGAATTTTGTCCCATTTTATGACCTCTCTGTATATTCATTAAGTGAATTGTTGCAATTGTTAGGCTAGTAACACTGTTGCCAAGTAAATCTGGCTTACCAATTGACTTTGCTAGTCCAAAGGTCACAAAAGTTGAACAGGTGAGCCCGGGACAATGCCATTCTCATAAATATGAATCAATTGCCAAGCATCTGAATTTTGATCAGGGATGCCACAGTAGTCATAAATGTGAAAAACAGACACAAGTTACCATTTTTCAGTGCTGTTATAATTTTGAATGGTTACTAAAAAAACTTATAAGTTGAGGACTACCTGAAGTGCATTGTAAACACCGCTCCACCTCAGCTCTTAAGTAGGATTGGATATATCCACATATTAAAATGCTTTCTATTCACAATCCTTTCCAGGATAGATAGAATGAGGATGCCTCATTTCTACATTTTTACATCCTACATTTCTACATACCCACAATCTTCATATTCACCCAGATATCATTCTTTTTCTAGGTCATGGTGCTTGACTTTCCATCCCTGCCTCTTAGATTGTCTTGTAAAGCTTAATAACTAGATTCAGTCTGGATAGCGAACTTCGAGGCTTTGAGCAAGTCACTTTCTCTCAGTCCCAAACACCTCACAGGTTAGAATTTCCTATAAATATTGGGAGAAAAATAAGATTAATAACAAATAGGGGGAGGAAATAGTGTTAGGTTTGCTCACCATCCTGAACTATAAAAATAATAAAGGTGGTATTTTTTAAAAAAAATTTTTTACCTAAAGTAAATAAATAAGATCCATGTATTAAATATGAATGCATTTTAAATAAATCCACCAAAATTTGTTTTTGTCTTACTCCTGGACAGTCACCTTAACCAATGCTGAAAGTAAAAAAAAAATTCTTTTAGATCCTTCTTGCCTGCCTTCAGGTGCTTTGGAAAATAGGTTGACCTTCCCCCTTTCTTTGTAGCAGTCCCACAAACATCACTATCATGTCATTCTGCTAGTTCTTCTTTTCACTAAACCAAATATAATCAATTCCTGCAATTGTTCTTTGTATGTTTTATCCTCTGGTTCCTAATCTTCTTTGTTGCCCTATCTCTGTGCTCTCTCTTTCTCTTTTGTTTTGACTATCTGTATTTTTTTAAAAAGCAATACACTAACACTAATACAAACAAAAGCCAAAGCTTTGCATGCATCCAACAGGGCAAGGATCCTGCTGCTGAGGTAGGGCATTTCTTAGGTAGGGCCTGGAAGAGATTGTCTGTGGTGTTGAATAGCTTTACATCATCAGCGAGGAGAACACAGTTGCTCTTAATATGATCACAGAGGTCATTTATGTAGAGTATGAAGAGAGTTGGTCCTAGAACACTGCCTTGGGGAACACCACTGTTGACAGGTACAGAATTTGATAGAACGCTCCCAATTTTGACCATTTGTTTTCTGTTTGACAGGAATGCTTCTATCCAGTATGGTATCTTCTGTCCAGAGATACCATAAGATTTTAGTTTTAGTAGTAGTTTGTTGTATACCACTGAATCAAAGGCTTTACAGAATTCTATGTAGATTGCATCTTTTGCTTTTCCCTGATCAAGTTGTATAGTCCATTTTTATCAAAGGAAACAAGCTCTCCAGCATTATTGTTAAATGAGACAGTCCTCAGAAAGTGATGCAACTGAATAGAAAAAGAGAGAAATGTTTTATAAAAATGATTAGATAAAGAGCTAAAAGGACTTTTGGAAAAAGTCCTGATTAATTATTGCTTTCTGTCAGAGTTTTCATTTAAGAATAGGAAGTCCACTGTCCTGGACATGACCCAGAGCAAGTACATTAATATGATGGCACCTAAAGATGAGCTGCTGAGAGAATGCCTGAAAAAGCATGAGACATGACATTCTGAAGCAAATGCCATGGCAATAGAAGACCCTACAAGGGATGTGCTCTCAACGGATATCTGAAGTGTTAAACATTAGGAACTCTTATTAGTACCTGGAAAGAGCTGGACCAAAGACTCTGATCATAGCAGCACAAGAACAGGCATCGGAACCATAGAATCAGGGATATACCACACTAAATAGGTTACGCAGACAGGCCTTTGAGAAGGTCCAGAACATAGCAGTAGGAGTGTAAGATACAGGCAGGAGGAGCATGCATTGAATGGCAAACAAAGGAGCTGGCATTGTGTACATCTGCATAGAATAAAGACTAGTTCAGATAGAAGATCCCACAGAAGGTCATGGAGAATGAGAAAGCTAAGATTTTATGGGACTTCCAAATCCAGATAGATGGGTAGTAACCAATAAAATAGATATCATGGTAGTAGACAATAACCAGAAGACAGTGGTGGCAATAGATGTAATGATGCAAGTGATGTCAGAAAGAAGGACTATGAGAAGCTGGAGAAATACAAGGGTATAAAAAAAACTGAGAATATGTGGAAACAAAAGTCCAACATCCTAGTTTGAGTCTTAAGCTGGGAAAATGGCTCCAAAAAATCCCAGGAATTACATCACAGTTCTCTATCCCAAAGAGTGCGGTTCCAGAAAAAGTTAAGATGCTGCACAACCCCACAAATTCCTTATATATACTTATACCTATTATCTTGTAAGCAATTGATAAATCAAATAAATAAATAAAATAAACATGCATAAAACAATACCTGTCATGATTTTTGATGGAAAAATATCAGTTGACTTTTATCTGACACAACTTTGTGTTTCCTTTTGAATGAATATAGAGCATTCAAGGCATGTACCACAGATACATGGTATTGTAGACAGTGTAACTGTGGCTATTCATCTGCATGTCAAAAATGGATTAAGGAAGGATCTCTATCTTCTCCTTTCCAGTATGTACCATCAAAATTCTTCTCTCCACTGGAGTTCGGGAACACACATTCAAAATCATCTTCCCAAAAATGCTTGAGAAAGCCATCTTCTTGATTGATGGCTAGATTTCTTTCCCTAACAAAATCCTGAAATCCTACCAAGTCACTTGAGTGAACCACAATAGATATAGCACTGTGAATGAAGTGTAAAATCCAGTCCCTCTGAATAGAAGTGGAAGTGAAATCCATCTGGGCTATCATAATCCAGATTTTCTCATTTTCTGACGGACCTTGATAAGAGAATAACCATCTCATACTTATCATAAATTCAGCTTGTACAACTACAGCACAAAGCCATGCTTGCCATTACAGTGTCATATAGTTCATTTCCATCTTCTAATATTTTAGTGAACTGATTAGTGTTTGTGTTCTTGGGGAAACTTTCAATGAAGTCAGAGCAGATTCCTCTCTGGCCAAAAATTGAAACCACAATTGCGATAAACCCATATCCATTATCATATTGCAGAGAAATCATCCCAACCATGTCCACCCAAAATATAGCAATAATTGGAGAATTCCCTTGTATTGGAGCATACTGTTAGGGAACATCCAGTGAAACATATCTTTATGATTATTTGTAGGTGCAGAACTATAGATAACTGAAGAAAGAAAAATAATTGAGACGTTACTGTAATAAGCAAGAAAGAAAGAAGGAAAGCTGAAAAGAAGGGAAAGAGGACATCTAAGATTCATATATATGGCTGGGGAAAAAAAGGAGCATACCTCACCTGTTGAATCTTGTAGTTGCATAGGATATTTGCGATATCCAGAGAGATTTTTGTTTAGGGTTCTCCAATGACAGCTACTTCATGGTTCTGACCATCACACTTGTAATTGGGGATGAATTTGTTCTTTGTGGAAAGAAGCTCCAGTGCACCACGATAGGTCCAACTTCCAATGAAATTGCTGTTGTAAATGTGGAAGCCCAAAGTGATGTTGGGTAGGAGGTGAGGATTTTCACAGATTTCCTTCAAAGCAAATTCCAAAGCCAGAATATGCTGATAGTTTTATGTCAAGTACTTGTAAAATGATGATATTAACTTACTATTCACTATCTTTTGCATTTTAAATCTGGAAAAAAACTATTAAAACACTTTTTCTTTAACTTGATATCAAACCTATTTTTATCTCAAAATGAAGACTGGGAAGTTGTCCAGATCTTACATATCAGCTAGTTGTCCAGATCTTACATATCAGAAGCTTCAGAGAAAATAGACTGTGATTTTTGAAAGCATGGACAGTAATAAATTAGTTCAGATATAACTTGCCAGAAGAATCTCTGTGTGGGTTGATTGACGATTAAAGAATATCAGAAAGTTAAGATAAAAGCAAAGCATAAGACTAGGACTACGCCAAATAGGAACCTTGATAAATGAAAAGTAATTAAGTCAAGTCAAATCAAGCTAAGTAGTTTTCAGGTGACAGTTTTTGCAAATAATTTGGACAGAAATTCTGGAGCCTAAATTTTGTTTTGCAAAGAATACAGTAATATTATGTTAATAAATGTGACTTAGGACAGCGGTCACCACCGGTGGGCTGTGAGAAAATTTTAATGGGCCACAGAGAAATCTCACTCCCAGAGCACCCCTCCAAAGCAATTAATCCAGGCTGCGCAGAAAACAAGGCTGCTCAGCCCACATGGCCCAGGGGAACCCTCCCCATCCACTCATTCCTTACCCAGCAAACTTGTCTGCTAAGTTGCTATTTTTCCTTTTTCTGACCATCATCTGTTCTGCTGCATTGGAAGATTTAGATTAGCTAGGAAGTAGGAAATGGTTGGATTTCTTGCTTTCTAGCTAAGCACATCCAAACCTCCCTTAGGACTGAAGGTTTGTTTGCAGGCAAATTCAGTGCAGATTCACGGCAAGCAAATTTGAGAGGCTGAGCTAGCTGATGGTAGATAGATAGATCACTGAATGATTCTGTGAGCAACTCAATCTGCCTGCTTTGCCTGATTTTGGATAAAAGTTGCTTTTTTAAAATAAAAAATTCAATATTTACATACATGGTGTGTTGTGAGTTAATTTTGTGAGTTTGCTGGCTAGCAAATTTTATGATTTTGCTTGCAAGCAAATTTTATGTGGCAAACTGAGGTAGCCAATGGCAGATAGATAGATTTCTGAATGAATCTGATTCTGTGAGCAACTCAATCTGCCTGCTTTGCCTGATTTTGGGTAAAAGTTGCTCTTTTTTTATAAAATATTCAATATTTATATAAATATTTATAATATTTACATTCAATCTATGCCCAGCCAGTCACATGACCACCAAACCACACCCACAGAAGCAGTTAGTGGTCCCTGAGGTCCAAAAGGTTGGCGACCCCTGACCTAGGAAATGCATTGACAAATGTTCAACAACCAAGCAATCTACAGAATCAGATTATTCACAACAAGGAAAGCTGAACAAATGAAACAAATCTAAATATCTTACAAAGGGGAACCAGTGAGTTCATGTGAGGGTGGAATTTCAGATGAGAGTGGTTCAGGAGTTATATGGATTTGGAAGGCTATGACACCCAGGTTCAGCTGGTCTGCCTTTAAATATCTGGAAATGGGAAGAGGTTTGCTGACCAAACATTGAGCAAGAGTAAAGCTGTACATTATCTGAGACTGCAACAGAACCAGCACTGGAATCATAACCTTCATTTCAAGAGATTGCCTGCTCATCCCTTCCAGTCTCTAATTTAAATGTCCATGAGTAAACTCCCTCTGAGAGGATGGAGCATAAAATATTAGGAAAAGATCTCATGAAAATTTGCCTTTCTGCTTTAACAGCTCTCCAAGATATAGGGAAGATTCTTTGTGTCATTTAGTCTTGGTAGTCTTGCTAAGTAGCAACTAGAATTCCACAAGTAACTCAGAGAAGAATTTGATAATGATAGTAGTGGATGTAATAGAGGCTAGGATGTAGCAGGATAGGATAATAGGATATGGCAGATAATTTCCTACTTAGACCTGTATTTAATGTGTCCCCAGAATGATTACAGATCAACAGGAGGTTATGCAAAGTGAAGCTAAAGCCGAATATGAAGAAAAAAGTTTCATGATTGATTTCAACTTATGGCTTGGAAGTAGATGGAAATGTCAAACTCAGGTCACGCTCAAAAGTTTTTTCAGGCCCAGTACCCCATATTGTTTTTTTTGTAACTGCCACTTTCCTCTACTCTACTAGTACTAGCACAATTTCTCTCAGTTGCCTCTGGTCTCTTGGTCTCCCATCTGGAAAAAGCAGCCAGGACTCACAGTTTGGAGTAATTGTCGCTTTATTCCAGGAAACAAAACAATGCAACAGCAAGTAAGAATATTTCTAAATGAACGCAGCGCTGAGAGCCACTGCCTCTCAGCACTTTAAATACCCTAGTTCTGCCCCTCACACTCATCTAAGCTGTATAACATCCATTCTTTCGTTATATTAACATCCACCTATCTGCAGCTTCCTTCACCTGTGTGCTTACTACCCTTCCTTATTATCCCATGATTGTGCCCAGTTCTGTGATTACCCACCACCATGGCCATTCTCCTCTGAACATCAGCCACCGCTTCTCTCTCCTTCAGTCCCAGATTCAGTAGCTGCCACCCTTTCCCAGCCTGCTGCTATCCCACTGTCACCTCCTGATGACATCATCCTAGTCTCTCCATAGTCAGCCTGACCATCACATCAGCTGGCTGTTGGGACCCAGCCTCCATCCAAAGCCCTCTCTGTGGACAATCTTGGAGGGGCACGGTGCGGTCTCAGGTCTGTATGAGCGGCTGGGGCAGCTGAGGCGGTGACAAGGTAAATATCAGTTCCTCCCACTGCCCAACATCGTTGTCAAGCTGCGGCACATGTTGCGGCATGTCTGGAACCTGACAGTTTTGCTTGTTTCTAATGCCACTACTTTGAACCTAAAATTTCATGACACTTCCTTTCAAAGCATTTTGTTAATTCAGATCCAAATGATGTATAATAATAACAGCAACAATAACAACAATAATAATAATGACAACAACAACAACAACAATAATAATAGGATTGTTGCAGGGAAAATAGGAATAGGAAAAAGTATTAGGTATGCACCATCATACAAGTAATAATGATTTTATCCCTTTGTTAATACAGATGACAACCGTGTTGGGTTTTGTGGTAGATGTCAGCTTTAAAATTCAGTTGTCACATTTCATGGAAGGGATGTGTGGAGGAGTTGAAAAGTTCAAGGCTATTCTGTATATCGTATTAAGAAATTCCAGTGGCAGTTAATTGGTTCTCATGATTTATGAAGTGTAGAAGTGGGAGGAGAGAAGGGAGGAGAGAAGGTAGTAATTCTGTGTAACACAGGAAAATTTTTCACTTTGGGAAATTGCCTTTGACATGCCAGATCTGTTTCTAAATAAATCATTTGAATATAAAATGTCTCAGAGTGATTGATATCATGGATACTTTCTGGATGCCTTACATTTATTTCCCAAAGACTTTATTTTTGAAAGGGCTTGGCTGGTACCCCTGATTTCTTTTCCCAGAGATGGAGAGAGATCAACAATCAGCCAAAGTTGGAGATGGGGGGGAGAGTATGGGGCCCCTCCATCCGGAACATTAATTGAGTCTGCAAGCTTTTGTTTGGAGGAGATGATGGATGCTTTCAGAATGACAGTAGGGGAAAAAGGTTTGGGAGCTATACCGAAGTGTTTCAACTCAAGAACTCAGAGGTAACACAGTTGTTTGAAGAGAAATCTTCCTCAAGCCCCAGGCAGATTGCTATTCTGTCCAATTGGAGGGAGGAGACTATACAGATGCCAGATGGAGGAAGCCAGAAAGACACATTAACTGACAAAGGTATGTTGCAGCCTCTGAGGCAATCCCCTCAGAAGGAATTTTGAACCCAGAGCCTGAGACAGCATCCATGGCATCCCACCTTCTCCCAGATAACCCCCAATACAAAGACTTGACTGAAGCATTCAATGAAGAAGAGTGTAATGTTTTACCTCCCCATTGAGCCACTAATTGCACCATAGAATTAGAGCCCAGGGTGAAATTACCAAAACCAAAGATGTATTCCATGACACTTGCTGAAATGACTGAATTAAGGAAATACATAGACAGCAATTTGGAACAAGGTTTTATTGAGCCTACCAAATCAAGACTAGCTGCCCCCTTGTTGTTCAAGAAGAAAGATGGTAGGTTGAGATTGTGTGTTGACTTTAGAGGCGTGAATGCCGTATACATCAAAAACATGTACCCTCTCCCACTTATGAAGGACTTATAGAACCACCTGTCGAAGGGCAAGATATTCATCAAACTAGAACTCAAGGAAGTTTACTACCGGGTCCACATCAAAGAGGGAGATGAGTGGAAAATTGCTTTTAACTGCCCTCTGGGTAGCTTCCAATTCAAAGTCATGCCTTTCAGATTTCAAGGGGCTCCTGCAGTGTTTATGCAGCTCATCAATGAGGTGCTACACCTGCACTTTTACTAGGGGTCCTCGTGTACCTGGTGACATCCTTATCTTCAGCAAAACCATGGAAAAACATGTTCGATTGGTCCAACAAGAAAAACTTCTAGCCACCAAATTATATGTGAAACTCTCAAAATGTGAATTCCACAAAGAGTCGTTGGACTACTTAGGCTACCGAATATCCAACCTGGGGATTGAAATAGACCCCGGAAAGGTGAAAGCAGTGCTGGACTGGCAACCCACCAGAAACCAAAAGCAACTTCAAAGTTTCTTGGGGTTTGCCATCATCTATAGACAATTCATCCCATCCTTTGCTGAAGTTGCCCTCCCGTTGATGGATTTATTAAAAACGGCCCTGTTGCCCACCAAACCAAAGCCAAGTCAACCCTTGGCTTGGACTATGGACTGTCAGAAAGCTTTCACGGACTTAAAACGCCTCTTTGCAGCTGAGCCCATCCTCCAGCAACCAGACACGACCAAGCCTTTTATTGTCCAAACGGATACAAGTGATGTAGCGGTGGCAGCAGTTTTGCTGCAAAAAACAGGCCAACTGATGCCTTGCACTTATGTGTCCAAAAAACTGACAGACACAGAGTGAAGGTGGATGGTCTGGGAGAAAGAAGCATTTGCCGTATGATGGGCTTTGTTGACTTGGAGGCATTTTCTAGAAGAGGCACTAGAGGCCTTTGAGGTGTGGACTGATCATAAGAACCTTGAGGCTCTAAAGACCCCTAAGAGATTATTGCCCAAACAAGTCCGTTAGGCCCAATATTTCAAGCAATTCAACTTCAACATTAAATATATCCCCGGAGGAAAAAACGTACTGGCAGACGCTCTGTCCAGAAAACGAGTTTGACAGCCACCAAGAGGAAATAATATAAGCCTTAATTTCAGAAGCTCAATCGGCAGGCCAAGTGATCACTTGAACCCAAGCCAGTCGCAACCCCAAACACCTGGAAGATAAGCTGAGTGTAGAATTGAAAATGGTCCTATTGACTGATCCTTGCTTCCTGGGTGATCAAACCGAGTTGACAATGAATGATGGACTACCTTGGAAAGGGACTAAGCTTTATGTACTCACAACCCTAAGACTACTGGTACTAAAGCATAGCCAAGACTCTCAGTTGGAAAGCCACTTCGGATTCCTAAAAACCCTATATTTACTGAGAATACAGTTCTGGTGGCCAAAAATGAAACCTGATGTTGAGGACTATGTAAAAAGTTGCTCAATTTGTGCCACAATGACACACCAAACTAGAACCCACCCCCCCCCCAGCTTCCTGCAACAAAATGCTGAACTAATCCAACCTTGGGAAGAGATCGCAATGAACTTTATTGTTGAATTGCCTAAGAGTGAAGGGAATACAATCATTTCGACTATAATTGACTTATTCTCTAAACAGACCTATTTTACAGCCTGCAAAGGACTTCCATCTGTGAAAAAACTTGCAAAGCTGTTTGTGAAACTTATCTATAGACTACACGGAATAGAATAATATCAGACAGAGGGGTACAATTTACCACAAAATTTTGGAGGGAATTTCTGAAATCCATTGGTTCCTCTCAAGGGTTATCCTCAGGTTTCCATCCTACTTGTAATGAAGCAGTGGAGAGAGCTAACACCATGATTGAACAATACATTAGATGCATGTAAATTATCAACAAGAAAATTGGGCTGAGTTATTACCTTTTGCAGAAGTTGCTTACAATAATGCAGTACATAGCAGAATGGGATTGACTCCATTCCAAATCAACACTGGAATGGATTTTGTCCCAATGCCAGAGTTACCTAGACAACCTCCCTCATCCATGTCCCTAACAGAATGGATGAACTCATTAAAGAAAGGATGGGAAGACACAAAAAAGGCTTTGACCAAAACTGCAAAAAATTACAAAAAACAGGCCGATAAACACAGATCCCTTCAACCGCCTTTAAAAGTAGGGGACAAAGTATATTTGTCGACCAAATATCCTAAGTTGAAATTGCCCAGTAAGAAGCTGGATCCAAAATTCTTGGGTCCATTCCCAATTTCAAAGATAATCAATCCGATCACTATCCAATTAAGTCTTCCTCTAATGTTGGGGAAAATTCATCCAGTATTCCATTGTAGTTTACTAAAACCAGCTACTACAACAATGATAAGACCACAGCCAATCGTTCCTCCTAAACCATTAATGGTACACGGGGAAACATGTTATGAAATTCAAAAAATTCTTGATTCTAGATTACACCATGGCCGATTGCAATACCCTCTCTCAGATGCTAGTTGGGTAAAGAGTTGTGATGTTCATGCTGATCAATTGGTTAACGAATTCCATGAGGATTTTCCCCACAAACTGAAGGATCCTCATGGGGGTGTATGTGAAAGATTACCATGTGTTAACCTCTGTATCTGTTTTTTTTTTGCTTTTCTTTTAGGAGAAGTTTTCAAGGGGGAACGCCTGTCAACTTTAAAAAATTCAGCTGTCACTGGAGGACACTGGAGGAGTTGAAAAGTTCAAGGTTATTCTGTATGTCGTATTAAGAAATTCCAAGTGCAGTTAATTGGTTCCCGTGATTTATGAAGTGTATAAGTGGGAGGAGAGAAGGGAGCAAAGAAAGTGGATTCTGTATAACGCACAAAAAAGTTTCACTTTGGGAAATTGCCTTTGACATACCAGGTCTGTTTCTAAATAAATCATTTGGATATAAAATGTCTCGGAGTGATTGATATCATGGATATTTTCTGGATGCCTTACAGTAGGTGTATAATACTACTGGCTTATATTTAAGTGATTTTTCACTAGAAGTCCAATATCCCATCAGTCACTATTTTTGAACCAAGTACCACCAGGTACCAAATTCACTTTGGCATATCTTAAAGCCAGACTGAATTTATTACAGCAGCAGAAAATATTTCTCTTCTAAAGAAGATTTATTCATGTTGATTTCCGAAGTACCTATGGAATTGAATGTACTCCTTGACGAACTACAGAGGTCTACTATATACAATGAACTATAGAATCCTACTGTTGACATGCAATATTCATATTTTCTTGATGAATACAGTAAATAGGAATTTATCTGTTCCATCAACTACTTCTCTGTGTTCCCTGGAGAGTTGCAGGAGTTGCTGGGCAGACTACAGACACTAAAGGTCATGGTTAATTTTCCTCCGGAGAGTAATAGTATAGAGATAGCAAAAAAAGTCTGTCAGATATGTCTGTGATACGAAAAGTGAGTAAAAGAATAGAATACTAAGATTAAAATTAATGTTTGGAATTAATTTCTGCCTTTCAGTCAAAAATCATCCTTGAGCAAGAATGCTTTCCTCTCAATATATAGGAAATTATTTATTTATTTGTGTGTGTGTGTGTGTGTGTGTGTGTGTGTGTGATATTTAGGTTTCTTCGGATATTTTCCCACGTAATATTTGTGTTTTTATTATAGCAACGTTTCAGCAGAATCTCATCTGCCATCTTCAGGCTTTTTAATTTTTAATTTTGTGTGCCAGGCTAGGCAGTCATTTTTTGTTTGAATTTGGTGCTGGCTTTCTGTTGTATTTGAATGTTTTTTTCCTCATCTTTATTGGCTGGGAGTCTAGGTCTGTTTTCATTGGTCTTCGAGTTGCTGTGTTTTTGATTGGTTGGCAACATTGTGTTTTGTGCATTGGGGTTTCTTAGTGCAGCTAGGTTTCTTGTAAATGGCCACAACAAAAGATTTCAACTTGACCAGTTAAATAAAAACCTCCTAGCCTTACATCTCAAATTAAGCAACAAAATCCACCCTTTACTTTGGGATAAGATAAAACAACTCACAACTTGGAGAGCTGAAACAGAAACCACTTACAAAAATGATAAACTCCTAAAGAAATTAGAGCATGACAAGAAAGCCCTCAACAACCCACAACACTTAAAACAATTAGTACACAACCTTTCCAATAGAGATCTCACTAAAACTGAAACAGATGTCCTAACCAAAGGATTCAACTATGCAATAGCACCCAAAAAAATCCCCATAGAATCCATCATATGCGGAGTAGAATCCAGTCTAACTAAACTAAATACAGATGAAGCTGACACAATAAGACACTAAATCGCTAATATCCTATGCACAAGCAAAGCACCCAAAAGCAACTTAGACAAAGAAGAAAAAAATGCCCTACAAGCTCTAAAAAATGACAGCAACATTATCATACTTCCAGCAGATAAAGGTAATGCCACAGTAGTAATGAATAAAAAAGACTACGAAACAAAAATGGCAGACTTACTGCAAGACTCCGCATACAAACCCATAAACACTGACCCAATCACATATCTAGAAAAAATAACCAAGAAGAAAATCATAACCAGCAACATTAGCAAAGAGATCCAACAGAAGATCATCCCAAGAGAAAAATCTTCCAGATGCCCCAAATTATATGGCCTCCCCAAAATACACAAAGAAGGCATACCTCTAAGACCCATAGTCAGCTCCATAGGAGCACCACTACAAAACCTGGCCAAATACCTAGCAAAACAGCTACAGCCCCATGCTGAAGCAGCAGCTTCATATGTACAAAACTCATACCACTTTTTAGAAATGATCAAAAATCTACATGTAGAACAAAGAGATCTGCTAGTAAGCTTCGATGTAGTTTCACTATTCACCAAGTCCCAGTGAAAGAAACCCTAAAAATCATCAAAAACAAATACAAAGCACCTCATGGAACTAACAGAACACTCCTTAACCAATACATATTTCATATACAAAGGACAAAGATACAAACAGATAGAAGGACCCTCCATGGGATCCCCACTATCACCCATTATTGCAAATCTGTTCATGGAAGAATTCGAATCCAGAGCCCTGGCAAATGCCACCCACAAACCCAAAATATGGCTAAGATACATAGATGACACATTTGTTATTTGGCCCCATGGAAAAGAAAACCTAAACAATTTCCTAACACAACTAAACAATATATACCCCAAAATCAAATTCACCATGGAAATAGAAACAAGCAAACAATTACCATTCCTAGATGTACTAATCTACAAAAAAACAGATGGCACACTAGGACACACCATATATCAAAAGAAAACACACACCAACCGCTACCTAAACGCTCAATCCCACCACCACCCAGCACAAATAAATTCTGTAGTCCAAACACTAATTACCAGAACCAAACGCCTGGCAGACAAAGAACACATAAACACTGAACTATACACCCTGACCAAAATACTGATAGCTAATGGCTTCCATAAAAATAAAACCACGAACCTGATCCACAAAAACATACTAAAACACAATAGAGACCCAAAAGATGAACAAACCTGTGGAATAGCTGTCCTGCCCTACGTAAGAGGAACAACAGACTAAATAAGCAAAATACTATGCAAGCACCACATCAAGACTGCCTTCAAAATGAAGAAAAAAATAGCAGCCATCCTAAGAAACCCCAAAGATAAAATTGACCTAGAAAACCAAGGCATATATGAAGTACCCTGTGCATCATGTCCTACCACATACATAGGACAAACCAACAGAAGGATAAGTACCCACCTTGAAGAACACAAGAATGCAATAAAAAAGCTGGAACACACTTCCTCACTAGTCCAACATATGAAGGCCACAGGTCACAGCATCAACACCAATGGCACCAAAACCCTAGCTGCTATAGAAACCCCTGGCTATAGAATCACCAGAGAAGCCATAGAAATTGATAAAAGACCTAATAGTATGAACAAAAGAGATGACTCCACCAGACTATCAATTATCTGGAAGCGTGCACTCACCAACAAAAAAATCTCTATACCACAATCCAGGCAAACACCTGGACACAAACAGATCTCCCCTAATACCTCCAGCCCAAACATGCTCCAGCCAGCTATCCAAATAAAACCTAACTTCCTAATAAATAATCATCGGCCATTTACAAGAAACCAAGTTGCACTAAGAAACCCCAATGCACAAAACACAATGTTGCCAACCAATCAAAAACACAGCAACTCGAAGACCAATGAAAACAGATCTAGACTCCCAGCCAATCAAGATGAGGAAAAAAAACATTCAAATACAACAGAAAGCCAGCACCAAATTCAAACAAAAAACAACTGCCTAGCCTGGCACACAAAATTAAAAATTAAAAAGCCTGAAGATGGCAGATGAGATTCTGCTAAAACGTCGCTATAATAAAAACACAAATATTACGTGGGAAAATATCCAAAGAAACCTAAATATCACACATATAAATACTCGCGAAAACATAAGAAAACAAATATATATAGAGAGATATTCTATATATATTTCGCGGGTATTTGTATGTGGATCTTTGGATCTTTGGTTCTTCGGGTTTTCCAACTCTACGCGGGAGAAAATCCGAAGAACCAAAGATCCATATATATATATATATATATATATACACATACATACATACATACATACATACATACATACATACATACATATATATTGTCTAAGGATATCTCCAAATTGCAAAAAACTTTCTTCAGATTCAGATAATTTTATAAACTTTATTTTCAAAGGCAAATATCTCTCTTATCACATGAAATTGACAACTATGCTCATTAAACAACTTGGAGATATTATTTCCTCCTCACTAGCTGTTCTCTTTTATTTAGTTCAGGCCGTAAAAGAATAATATAACATTTGGGTAAAAAAATGCATGCCAGTAACCCTGCACTGGAGCCAAAGATGGAGAAGATTTCCACAGCTACCATGTGTTTGCCCTTGGTGCTCAGATAGGCTGGGAAAAAAGACAACCACACACTGCAGAAAATCAGCATGCTGAAAGTGATGAACTTGGCTTCATTAAAGGTGTCGGGCAAGTTCCTAGCTAGATAGGCGACCATGAAACTGACTAGGGCAAGAATGTTCATGAAGCCCAGGACACAGTAAAACATATAGGTAGACCCTTCATTACATTCCAGTATAATTTCTTTAAGCAGGGAATATATATCAAAATGTGGAAATGGGGCAGAAGTTGCCAGCCAAATTGCACAAAGAGATGCTTGAAGAAAGGAGCAGGAAAACACAATAGAAATAGCCAATCTGTTCCCTACCCATTTCCTTATTCCAGATCCTGGCTTGGTGGCCATGAAAGCTAGAACTACGATGATAGTCTTGGCCAGCACACAAGAAATTGCGACAGAAAAAATGAAAGTAAAAGCAACTTGTCGAAGGAGACATGTCAGTGCTGTAGGCCAACCAATGAAAAGAAAAGCAGAAAGGAAGGAGAAGAGAAGAGAGATGAGGAGAACGTAGGAGAGGCTCTGGTTGTTGGCTTTGACAATAGGTGTGTCATTGTGCTTAATGAAAATAGCAATCAGAAATACTGTCATTAAAGCAAATGACAATGCAAACACCAAAGACATAATTCCCAAAGGTTCTTGGTAAGACAAGAAGGTGATCTCTTTGACAATGCATGCATTTTTATGGAAATTTGCATATTGATCTCCTGGACATGGTACACAGTCATCTGCATCTGAAAAGTACATAATACAATTTTTATATTGTTACAACTGAAAGCAAAATTATATTTCTGAGAGTTTGTGTATTAGAATGGATAGGAAAAAAGATTACACATTCTCTTCTGCACTCCCAGCTCTGATCCCTGATAAGCTGAATTAGAACTTCTGCTCCATAATATTCTGAAGTGTGAAAAATCTTAATTTTCAAGTGAAATAGAAGGTGAGACAAAGAATCTTGAATAATAGAGGCAGAAATCAACCAATAAACACATAACATCTTAGTCAATCAATAAATTCTATTGAGGTATATCTTACCCTCTTGTTCTGAAATCTTTCCTTCTGCACATGGAAAACAATCATAGCAACAGAACAGTTTCCCTTCTTTCATAGTTTTTCTTTGACCTGAAAGACAATGTTCACTGCATACTGAACGGGGCTGAACCTGAAAGGAGAATAGAGAAAAGGAGAATGTTGAATCCAGGTATTGCCAGTATGGAGGCTATTCAAGAGATTAATTAACGCTTTTTTAAAAAGTTATTTTTTATTTTTTTAACTTGAACATATCATCTTCCATTAAACAGTGTGTCGTCTCGGTACAAATGTCTCTGTGTAATTACAATCAAAATTTACAATATTCATTACATTGATAATAAGTCTCTAATCTTACAATATTAATAATCAGCATTATAAATCTATTTATTTCTCCCTCTTACCATATCTTCTAATGAAAATATTATATTGAGTATGGTCATCTTAACAATCATATATAATAGTCATCGTATTGTTTACATCTCTATCTTGATGTATATTCTTTATTTCACTAATCTCTATTTCTCAGTTCTATTTTTATTCTCCAACCATCCATAAAATAACTCCCATGTCATATAATATTCAATATTGTCAGAGTATTCATTTACTAGCAATAACATAGTTGACAGAGTCAAGTGAGTAGGCAAAGTAACAAATCAGCCTGTCAGGATTTCAGTACTCAATTGAAATCACCCTCCCCCCCCACTTTCTCAAGCTATATGGCAGCCTTGAATAAAGTTTCCAAAGCTGACACAGCCAATGGGAGCTGACCTGGAAAGTGAAACTAGAAGTTCTCTCTCTGTTTTTGCTCATGCTGGTGAGGTTGTGTTACTTGTAACATTTCTGCTTCTGTTGAATTTATTTCATTTGAAGAAATCTACAACTGGTTTGTAAAATTTACTTAATGTGTTTATAAAGATGTTAAACGAAGTATCAACCATCTGTGTTTATTTTTCTAGTACTTAATTTACACTGCAAAACTCTGAACAGGTTATGGGTCCAGCAAACCCAGAATGTCCCAAAAAAGACTGAATTCTAATTAAAGTTGGGAGAATGCCTGTTTTAAAAGTAAGAAACAAGGCAAGAGGCTTTGCAGGATGGTTGAAAAAATTAAAGAGAGCTCTCTACCCCGTTTGGGTTAGAAGAACTATATTATTTGGGCTGCAAAGATGTGTAGGAAGTTAGCATCCACCCCTCTCCTAGAAAAATTGAAATAGTCTAGGAAATATTAAAAAGGCAGAATATTTCTCCTAAAAAGAATAGTCACTCAAGAAGCAGAAACTCACCCCAGAAGCAAAAACTCACCCCCACCTTTGTTAATGAGTGGGCCATTAAGGCCTGGGCCAGAATACTTTACATAAGAAGGAACTCCAGGGTGATGGGATTAAGGATGGCCCTCAGGAAATGATGGGATTACCCATCTCACCACATGGTCTGGGAAGATTGCATTAGCCAGCATTCAGGTAAAGCCATGTGGTCCAGACCAAGCCTACAAAGTTAAGACCCCTGCCCCGGGAGTCTGACAACCAATTAGAATACAAGCTGCAATTCAAATCCCAATAGAGAGTATAAAACCCAGGCACTCTCAGCACCTCAGCCTTTTTCTCTGTTTCCCCTTTCCCCTTTTTCCCCTTCTCTTCTCACCTTGAAGCATGTGATCATTCCTCTCTGGACCTCCAGGCCATGTGGCCCTGTAACCATTAAACCTTCCAAGCAGCCTCTACGTTTCCAGTGTCTTTTTCCCCACTTGGAACTGAACCCAGAAGGATATTTCTTTCAACAATTGGCACCTAAGCAGATGGGACTCCAAGCTAACCTAACCAATGGACCAAGCCCAGATAAGATTCCCTTGCTAGCAAACTGACCCTTTGAGTCTGTGGGTGAGTTTTTCCTGGACCTTGGCCATTTGGAAAGAAAAGGTTTTAATGGGGTTTTGAGTGTTGAGCTCAAAGGCTGCTTGGAAAGAAGGTGAATACCTCTACATTTTAATTTTAAAGCATGGAAAAACGTGGGAAATATGTGTATGCTTGCATGTGTGTGAGAGGGTCCTTCTCCCAAACACAACTAGATCTTGCTTCCTCTGTGCATTTCCTAACCGCAGAAAGACCAAGAGTCTGGAGAGCATGGTTTTGCCAGAGCACAGGACCTTTTGTTAGGGAAGAAGGAAGAGCATGTTTATGAGTGGCTTCATCCTTGGACAGCAGCTGGATCTCATTTCTTTGTTTGGCCTCTAGCCGCCCTCTTGCTTGTTGTTAGCTCTACAGAGCTATGACCTTCAGGACAAGAAAAGCAAGGGGGGGCCCTCAGAGTGTGGGACCTTCTGTATATAAGAGGAAAAGCCAAGCGGGTTATGATTGAAAGGAGGGAAGGAAAATTTGTCATTTTTTTTGTCCAGTGTATCCCAAAAGCAACCCCCAGGATTTTAGGTAATTTTAGGTAATTTGGACACTAAATTAGGAGCGCCAGTACTTGCCTGCATAAGAGCAGCAAGTTTTCCTCGGATCTGAGCTTTTCCAGATCTGTAAACGTGGGCTAGGAAAAAAAGGATAGAATAGAGAAAAGTGGAGTACTCGTACTTGTCTGAGGGGGGCAGAGAGTCTCACGGGCTCTCCCCTTTGGGGAAAGGAAAGTAGGCTGCATTGACAGCAACACCCCCAGTCCGAAAACCATGGTGAAGTGAGAGAGAGAGAGAGAGAAGTCTCTCGGGAATTTTTTTACTAAAAAGGGGAGCGCGCATACTTTGGGAAACACCTAGTTTTTTTTATATTTTTGTTCTGAGGTTAAAGAAAAGTGTTTGATTCCATTGCGCCAGGAGCAACGACCAAAGTCTCTTTTATATTTTTGTTCTGAGGTTAAAGAAAAGTGTTTGATTCTGTTGCGCCAGGAGCAACGACCAAAGTCTCCCACAGACACCCTTCTTCTTCTTTTTTTTTTTTCTTGCTCAGATATTGCTTGTGTCTGAAACTGGTTCGCCTAGCTGACTGACCCGACTAAGCCAAAGTGTGAAACCCCACATCGGAAGGGGAACATGGGAAGCGGTAGTTCAAGGGTCCTGGATGGAACCCCCTAGGGAGAGCTATTGGAGGCTTGGGATGAGCAGCAGATGCTGACCCTAGCCAGAATAAGCAAGAAAAAGGCAAAATGTATAGGTAGAGAATGGGCTTTGCTGAGGGATACAGGAAGACCAATGTGGTAAATAAAGGTACTTAAAAGGGCAATGTATAAACAGGATCACATGGAATTTTTCTTAATTCTTTCTGTCTTTCTTCTTTGTCTTCTATGCAACCACGTGGTTTGTTCCTTAAGATTTATGCCTTCCCCAATTTAACTAAGATATTTATTGTGGGAATGATCAGTGTGTGTGTACACCCCAGAGTTTTGTTTTCCTCTCTGTGTCCTTGTTTCTATGTGTGTGCGCATGCATGTGTGTGTGTCCAAGTCTTTGTGTGTCCTCGAGGTAACTGTTGCAACTGTTAAAAGTGTCTGACCTCTTCAGATATTAATTTTAAATTGTTAAGATTTAAAAACACTGAGAGAAATTGTCTTCTTCCGGTCTGGTCTGGCCAACCAAACTGGATGAGGAACAGTAAATTTTCTTTCCTCTCTGTGCTTTTAAGAAAAACCCAAGGTTATTAGTGAATGTTCTAAGTTCATTTACAAGAAAAGTTTCATCCTTGCATTTATTGTGTGTTTAAATGATTTTACCTGTTCATCCTTTTTCCTGAAGCTTGTGAATCCAGTTTTTTCCTACTCATCTACTCATCTACAAAATGTCTCCATTTTGTTGAAATTGATTTATCTTTTTAATAACTGCAATACTAATGTGTTATTCTTCATCCTCAAACCATGCTTGCAAGCTATCTACCCCCCCCCCACCAAAATCTCTAATCCTTTTACAATGCCTTTCCTGGCAGAATTACCAGCAAAGCGGGGAGGGGACCATTGTTCTGTGTCTTCCAGGCCTGCCACATGTGGAAGCAGATGCTGCCCCCTAGAGACATTCCATCCATTGGAGCCAGGAATTGGGTTTGGATCCAGCCTCCACTGAAAGTCATTACAACAAGCCAGAGTGGGCAGACCTTCCCAAGCCTGACTGACCATCCATATCACCAGGCCAAGCCTATGCCACCCAGAGATGTGAAGGAAAGGACCCTGAGATGAACCAGTAAAAGACTAAAAGACTCTTTTCAATCCCCAGAAGACAGAAAGATTATGGGGGGAGGATGGAAATTAATTGTAACTGAAAATTCATTGTAATGTGAAATCTATTGTAATGTTTTCTTTCTTGTATTATCTATATTGTAACCAGTTTGATGTACTCATGTAAGGATTGTATTTGAGAGTGGCTGGCCCAGCAAGTTTTGAACACCTTGTACTTCTGTCTGGTGGGAGGGAAAATTGTCCCACATGTTTGTATTATCTGTATTGTAAAACTAGCTGCATACACAGGCACATACAGAGACACACCATTTAGAATTAGATAGAGGCTAACCCCTTTCACCTACCTCTACACAAAGCTGCTCTTAGCTTCAATTTTAATGTGTTTTTTTGTTTTGTTTTGTTTTTGTTTGCTGCTCTGAGGCACTAAGGCCCAAGCAGTCATACTGCCCTGCTAATTCCATGGGGGAGAAGGCATCTCCCTCAGGCAATTCCTGAAGAGATAGCAGAAAAGACATCTCCAAACCCCAAGTCCTGACTGTGACTTACAAATGATGCTGCCCAGTTGCCCAGTAAAGCAGGATATGTTGCACTGGTGGTCTCATGAGTAGAAGTCCCAGGGCTCATTGTGTGTAACTTTAAAAATACAAAATAGCCTGGTTGCACACTGGCTAACCTCAATTTGGCCTCACAAACCTTGGAAGCTAAGAGCTAGGCAGGTAGTAACCATAACCTTGGATATGAGCAGCCTGTAATTTAAAGGTTGTGAAGACTGTATAGAGGCTTGTGCTTAAAACCTGACTGTAAGCTCACAAAAAAGTATATCAAACATCTGAAAATCATTTGGCAAGAAAAATTGGATACAGCTAAAAAAAAACAAAAAACCAGAAGTTTTCCCAGACCTTTATGGTTGAAAGCTTTTGGGAACCACTGAAGGAATCCTTTTCCGTTGCCTCTTTTTCAATGCCTTTCCTTTGCATCAGAGAAAAAAAAATTTTTTTTTAAGCACCCATCAAGTCTCCCTGATCTGATCACCTTTTAATCTTTTGTCAGAACTCTCACGTGTTTTCCAAAAAAAAAAAAAAAAAATGAGGGATTGTAGGAAATTAGCATCCACCCCTCTCCTAGAAAAATTGAAATAGCCTAGGAAATATTAAAAAGGCAGAATATTTCTCCTAAAAAGAATAGTCACTCAAGAAGCAGAAACTCACCCCAGAAGCAGAAACTCACCCCCACCTTTGTTAATGAGTGGGCCATTAAGGCCTGGGCCAGAATACTTTATATAAGAAGGAACTCCAGGGTGATGGGATTAAGGATGGCCCTCAGGAAATGATAGGATTACCCATCTCACCACATGGTCTGGGAAGATTGCATTAGCCAGCATTCAGCTAAAGCCATGTATGCTTGGTTCAGACCAAGCATACAAAGTTAAGACCCCCCGCCCCTGGGAGTTTGACAATCAATTAGAATACAAGCTCCAATTCAAATCCCAACAGAGAGTATAAAACCCAGGCACTCTCAGCACCTTAGCCTTTTTCTCTTTTTCCCCTTTTCCCTTTTTCTCCTTCTCTTCTCACCTTGAAGCATGTGATCATTCCTCTCTGGACCTCCAGGCCATGTGGCCCTGTAACCATTAAACCTTCCAAGCAGCCTCCATGTTTCCAGTGTCTTTTTCCCCACTTGGAACTGAACCCAGAAGGATATTTCTTTCAACAGATGGAATGTTTCCTGAAGGCTAAAGAACTTTGGAATATTGTGGAAAATCCACCCCAGACACCATTAAATGCTGCAGATTAGAAGGTGCATGATAGAGCATTTGCTTATATCATCTTAAATTTAGAAGGTGATCCGTTTACCAATGTAACTGATTTAAAAATTACAAAGGAAGTCTGGGATAAATTGAGGATTGTTCATATGAGTGTATCTGCATGCAACATCATACAATTATCAAGAAAGTTATATAGAGCTCATTTGCAGCCAGGAGATTCAGTATAACAGCATTTTGTTCACATGCAAACTTTGTTTGTGGAATTAGAATAGTGCGGAATGAGGATTCCGGAATCTCAGAAAGTACTGATCATTTTGAACAGCCTAAATGAAACTTGGGACATTGTTTCTGCAGTGTTTGAATGCAAACTGGAGCAGGAATTGCATTGGAAGCTCTGAAAGCATGTCTGATAGCTGAAGAGCAGAAACGCCGTTATAGAAAAAGCCATGAGGAGGAAAAATTCTTGAGGAGGTGGCCCAAAAGGAGCAATGGAAATTTCCACAGCCAGTCTATCTGCGAGAGCAGCACAGAGATAAGAGCCTTGCAATTTCCAGAGACCAAAAGGACAGCAGTAGAAGATATCAGATTACAGCTAAGCAGAAATCCTAACAACAGAAACAATGTTTTATCTGTGGTGACACTACTCACTTAAAGAAAAAATGTTTGCTGCAAGAAAGACAAGTTGATGGACAAATTGCTGTTGCAAAAGCCAGCAGTAGTGATGGAAGAAATTAAAGGCTTATTGACAATGGGGCTAGCCAAATGATTATTAATAATGCAAAATTGTTTTACAGGATGGATGCAGCTGCAGGAGACACCGTAGCCTTGGCTAATGGCAAGAAGGCTAAGGTCATTGGAAGAGGCAATTCCATTTTTTGGAAACAAGGTTTAATAATGTGTGCCAGAAATGGAACACAATTTGCTGAGTATCTCTAGTTTAGACAAGCAAGGATTTGAGACCACATTTGTAAATGGGCAGTGTCTTAGAAAAAAAGTGGGATTGTCTGTGCAAAGGACATAAATCATGATAACCTTTATATGTACAGGGATAAAAAGTTCAATGTGCACAAACATTTGGCAATGTTGCAGAACATGATTCATGTGTTCATATTTTGCACAGAAAGGTTGGTCATGCAAGCTTCCAAGTTGTTCAAAAAATGGACCAGTATGCAAAAGGATTGCCTGCAAAGGGATATAAGGCATATTTGGATTGTGCAGTATGGAAAAGATCAAAGTCCAAGGCATTTCCAGTAAGCAAGGGTAGCACAAGGCAAACAACAAGAGCTCTAGAACTGGTACATGCAGATTTGGTGGCCTCAATGCAAGCCAGTTTGGGAGGAACTAAATATGTGCTGGTCATTGTAGATGACTATAGCAGGTTTGGGTTCTGCTATTTACTAAAGAGTAAAACAGAGGTGCTACAGAAATTTAAGCAATGGGTAAGCTTTGTAGAAAGAAGGTATAAACAACAGATATGTCAGCTGCAAACTGACAGAGGTTCTGAATTCATGTCAACAAGTTTTCAACAGTGGTTGGCACAATTAGGAATAAAACAAAGATGTACAAATCCTTATGTCAGCTTTAAAATTCAGCTGTCACATTTCATGGAAGGGGGGTGGTGGAAGAGTTGAAAAGTTCAAGGTTATTCTGTATGTCATATTAAGAAATTTCAGTTGCATTTAATTGGTTCTCATGATTTATGAAGTGTAGAAGTGGGAGGAGAGAAAGGAGGAGTAAAGGTGGATTCTGTGTAACACGCGAAAATAATTTCACTTTGGGAAATCTGGCCTTTGACATGCCAGATCTGTTTCTAAATAAATCAATTGGAGAGAAAATGTCTCGGAGTGATTGATATCATGGATACTTTCTGGATATCTTACCTCTTAAATAGCAGCTGAAAATGTTGTTGCTAAGAGATGGAATGGAATGTTGCAAACACTGCTAGATGATTCTGGTCTAAGCAGGTCATATTGGGTGAAGCCACATTGACTGCTAGTTATTTAGTTAATAGGTTGTGGAGTTTCTCCATTAATGATACTCCATATGCAGTGTTATATGGGAGAAAACCATCTCTAGCATATTTAAGGGTGTTTGAAAGCAATTCATAGGTGCATATTCCAAAAGCAATTAGAAGAAAGGGGCAACCAAAGACTAAAAAGGTCAGGTTTGTGGGCTATGAACCAAGCTCAAAGAGTTATTTCTTTAGTGATGGCAGCAAAAGAATAGTGATTTTAAGGTCTGCAAACTTTGCAGAGCAAAATTGGAACAAAATTGATGTAAATTTGTGGAATGATTCACTTAGTGATGATCCACTTAGTGATGGTAACTCACTTAGTGATGATGTCAGCATTCAGGGAGGAGAAGCTGAATAATATATGAAGCAAGAGAGGGTTGACACATAGGAATAGTCAGTGCCACACAGGTCAGAGCAATGGTACAAGGGAATTTCACCTGACAGGTATTCTGCAAGTGAAGTTAAAGTTAAATGTATGGTATGAGCCAAGGAACTGCAAAGAAGTATTGGCATTACCTCAAATTGAACAAGTAAAGTGAAAAGAAGCCATGGACAAGGAAATGAAATCCACAGGAGAACATGAAGTGTTCACATCTATGACTTTGCCACAGGGTAGCAAAGCTGTAGGATGGAAGTGGGTATATAAGAAAAAGGTACTTCCCAAAAATGAAATACAATATAAAACAAGGTTAGTGGCACAGGGGTTTTCACAGATGAAAAATTCTCAACTAGGAATCTGTTCATTTTTCCAATTTTGTGCAAATGCAATTCTAACTGCAGTTAATACATGTATAATTAAATATGCATTCCCTTCACTGTAAGTTTCGGGCAAAATCCCCAATAAAAGTATTTCTGGTTTTAAATTTAATATATTGCGTTGTCATCTTTTCCAACCACATTTGTATTTTTGTTCAATATTTTTTGTTTCTACATATGCCCTCTATATATCATAATATGACAATGGTATCTGGTGGCATTTCCAACATTTAGCTGATTTGATTAATTAACTCTTGTGTCTCCTGCTTAGAGACCAGCAAGATATTTCTCCAACATTATTGTTCAATTAAAGAGCTTTTTAGTCACTGATGCATATAAAACATGCATGAAAATAATGATATACCTAAAACAGTCAAGATAATCATAAAAATCTCTGGAATGCCAAAAGTTGGGAACTATTACAGAAGCAACTTATTTTAAGATGTAATTAAACATGCATATTTATTTTTATTATGCATATGCCTCAAAAATCAAAAGTATTTTATTATTCCACAAATCTGTAGGGAAGATGGTAATTATATAAAAAACATATATAGCAAACAAAAGTAAGACTTGGTTCACTTTTTAGGCATACTTTACTTCAGCAAAGTATAGAATAGTGTTCTTCAAAATGGTCAGTACAGAACTCCAAAGCTTTCTGAGACCTTTCCATTGTTGTTGCTGTTCTCATTAGTGTAAAATTTGTTAAATGACTATTTATTAAATTAATATAATAAACTTTTGGAGCTTGGTGAGCAATCAAACATTTCATCAAAGAAAGACAAAGAACTGAAGAATTTGGGACCTCCACTATAGAACATGGTCTTGGAATCATACAAAAAATGCATCCAGCCTACCTGATTAAAACTGGTGGGCCAGACAATGCTATTCTCCTGAATGGTGAACTTCATTGCTTCAGAAATATGTACGTCTAAACTTCCAACTTTGACTTTAAGAAGAGACTGGTTTGGCAAGGTGATCCAATTGATGATATCAAATCCTGACACCAATTGTCCACTTTCATCAAAAGAAACATGCTCCCCAGCATTATTGTTAAATGAGACAGTCCTCAAAAAATGATGCAGCTCAAAGAGAAAAAGAAATAAAGATATTAGTTAAAATATGATTAGACCAAGGGCTAAAGGGACTTTTGAAAAAAAGTAGTCCCCAATATTTTTTGATTAATTATTGCTTTCCATCATAGTTTTATTTTAAGAAAACCAGAATCCACTATGCTGGACAGACTCAGAGCTATCAGAAAGATGGTACCCAAGCTCTTAAGATCCTGCAGGACTTCCACATCCAGACAGATGAGCAGGTAGTAGCCAATCAACCAAACATGGTGGTAGTAGATGAGGACCAAAAGGCAAAGATGGTGATAGAAGTATATGTGCCAAATGACAGCAATATCAGGGAGAAGGAATATGAGAAGATGGAGTAGTACCAGGGCTCCAGGTGTGATAGGATGACTTGGGGCAATGACTCTTAAAGTGGGATGGTGGCTCCAACAAATACTAGGAACAACATCAGAATTCTGTGTCCCAAAGAGTGCAGGGCTAGAAAAAGCAAATATATTGAGCGGACCACCCCAATAAACTCCTATGTCTCTGGTAGAGAACTCAAGATTGAAGGGGACACATATCAACCATAAGGATGAGAAGAGGATTTATATCATATATACATATATGCATACACTCAAAGTGATACCTGCCATGATTCTTGATGGAGAGGATTCAGTTGACTTTTATCTGACATAGCTTTGTGTTTCCTTTTGAATGAATATAGAGCATTCAAGGCATGTACCACAACATAGATGGAATTGTAGATGGTATAACTGTGGCTACTCATCTGCATGTCAAAAATGGATGAAGGAAGAGTCTCTATCTTCTCCTCCCCAGTGCATATACCATCAAAATTCTTCTCTCCAATTGAGTTGGGGAACACACATTGAAATGCATCTTCCCAAAAATGCTTGAGAAAGCCATCTTCTTGATTGGTGGCTAGATTTCTTTCCCTAACAAAATCCTGAAATCCTATCAAGTCACTTGAATGAACCACAATAGACATAGCACCATGAATGAAGTGTAAAGGCCAGTTCCTTTGAATAGAAGTGGAAGTGAAATCCATCTGGGCTATCATAATCCAGATTTTCTCATTGTTTGATGGAACTTGATAAGAGAACAACAACCTCATAGTCAGCATAAATTCACCTTGTACAATCACAACAGATGCTATACTTGCCATGACAATGTCATATATTTCATTTCCATCCTCTAACATTTCAGAGAACTCATGAGTGTATGTCTTTTTAGGATAACTTTTAATAAAGTCAAAGCAGATTCCTCTCTGGGCAAACACTGAAACCAAAGTGGCTATAAACTCATCTCCATCATCATATTGCAGAGAAATCATCCCAATCCATGTCCACCCAAAATATAGCAATAATTGAAGAATTCCCTTGTATTGGAGCATATTGTTAGGGAACATCCAGTGAAATATATCTTCATGATTATTTGTAGGTGCAGAACCATAGATAAGCTGAAGAAAGAAAAGTAATTGAAAGACATTACCATAATAAGCAAAGAAAGAAAGAAGGAAGGAAGAAAAGAAGGGAGGAGGGAGGGAGGGAGAGAGGACATCTAAGATTCATATATATGGCTGGGGAGAAAAAAGGAGCATACCACACCTGTTGAATCTTGTAATTGCATAGGATATTTGCCATATCCAGAGAGATTTTTGTATAGGGTCCTCCAATGACAGCTACTTCATTGTTCTGACCATCATATTTATAATTGGGAATGAATTTGTCCTTTGTTGAAAGAAGCCCCAGTGCACCACGATAGGTCCAGCTTCTAATGAAGTTGCTGTTGTAAATGTGGAAGCCCAAGGTGATGTTGGGTAGGAGGTGAGGGTTTTCATTGATTTCTTTCAAAGCAAATTCCAGGGCTAGAACGTGCTGATAGTTTTGTGTCAAGTACCTGTAAGATGATGATATTAACTCACTCTTCTCTATCAGAATGAAGTATGCATTACTTTCCAATGACAATTGCTCTGATATTTTAAAGCTGGAAGAGAACTATTGTGACACTTTTCCTTTAGCCTGACATCAAGTGACAGGCCAGACCTATTTTTTACTTGTCATGTCAAAATAAGCACTTGGAAATAGGAAAATTGTCCAGATCTTACACATCAACTTATGAAGCATATAGTTCATGCCCCTTAGATATGATTTCATTTGGAAGTAAAGCCCTTTTTCTCAAAGCATTTGAGAAAATAGACTGTGATTTTAGAACTGTTAGACAATAATAAATTAGTTCATATATAACTTCACAGAGGAATTTCTGTAAAGATTGATTGATGGCAAAAGAACATTGGAAAGATAAGGGAAGTCGAAAGTATAAGACTAGGAATCTCCAAAAATGAAAAGTAATTAAGTCAAGTCAAATCAAAGTCAAGGTAAGTTTTTTTTAGCTGGCTTAGCTTTTGCAGAGGATGCAAGCAGAAATTTTATAGCCTACATTTTCTAGCACTGTAATATCACATTTGTAAGTGTGGTCCATGAAATGCATTGATTAATGTTCAACAACTAGACAACCTATAGAGTCAGGCTATTCACAACAAGAGCAGTTCATTTAACAAATGTAACAAATTAAAATGTCTTACAAAGGAAATCCAAGGTTTTCATGTGAGGGTGGGATTTCAAATAAGAGTGGTTCATGAAGCATATAGATTTGAAACATTATGAAACCCAGGTTCAGCTGCTCTGTCCTTAAATATCTGGGAATGGGAAGAGGTTTACTGACCAGACAGCGAACAAGAGCAAAGCTGTACATTATCTGAGACTGCAACAGTACCAGCACTGGAATCTTACCCATCCTTTCAAGATGTTTCCTGCTCATCCATTCCTATCTCTAATTTAAATGTCCTGAGCAGCCTCCTTCTGAGAGGACGGAACATAAAATATCAGGAAAAGATCTGGTGAAAAATTGCCTTTCTGCTGTAACAGTTTTTCAAGATATAGGGAAGATTCTTTGTGTCATTTATTCTTTACATTCTTACCTGTAACATCTAGAATTCCATTGAGAATTCAAAGGAAAAAAATAAATAATGATAGGATCATAACAGGATAGTATGTGGCAGGATAAGATAATAGGGTATGACAACTACTTTCCTATTCAGAGTGGCATTTATTTAACTTGGCCCCAAAACAATTACAGATTAACAGGAGGCATTTGTTATTGAGAACAGTAAAACATGCCAAATGAAGTCATATACTAATACAGAAGGAAAAATGGTTGATTTCCACTATTAGACTGGAAGTGGATAGAAATGTCAAACCAGGGTCACCCCTTTAAAGTCTTTGTCAATCCCACTCACAATTTTTTTTATATCTGCCATTATTTTGCTCTTCCACTACCATTACTACTACCATTACGCTGTTTGTGTCTGCTTTGAACCAAAAATGTTATCACACTTCTTTTCAAAGCCTTTTGTTAATTAAAGATCTGAATGATGCCATTTGTCAGTTAGATGTATACAATGTTGTACAAAATGACAGATCTTTGCACTTTTTCTCTCCTCCCTTTCTTCTAAAGCAAAACTGTACGTATGTCAAAATACTTTCTACCCACAAATCTTTTTAGGATAGATGGAATGAGGATGACCATATTTCTACAGAAGACTACTTCCAATCTTATTCACATTCACCCAGATATCTAATTCTTTTTGCAAGGTCATGATACTTGGTTCTTCAACCCTGCATCTTAGAAGGTCTTGAAAAGCTTAGAGCCAGTCTTGATAGTGGACTTTGAGCCAATCACTTTCTCTCAATCCGAAATACCTCACAGGTTAATATTTTCTATAAATATACAAGTGAAAATAAGAATAACAACTGGATAGTTGTCAGGGAAATTGGAGGAGGAAATAGTATTAGTATCACCATAAAGGTGGGAATTTTTAAAAAACAACAAACCCCGAGGTAAATATATAAGTTCCATGTATTAAATATGGATGCAGGTGAAATCAATCCACCAAAACTGTAGGAATCAAGATTCAGGACCACATGAAGATGAGACAAGCTGCTTTCTTTATTGTCAGGTTGAAAATAAGAGCTGTCTGTTCTATTGCCAGAGTTTGTTCTATCTATATCTCCATAGTACAGTGGTACATCTACTTACGAAAGGCTCTAGTTACGAAAGTTTCAGGTTATGAAGTGCGTCGTCGAGAAAATATCGTCTCTAGTTACGAAATATGTTTCAAGATACGAAAGGCCAAATATGCGCAGTTTGATCTTGTTTTTAAAATGGCGCATCCGAGCTGCTCTGCCATTGGTTATCTCCCAGCATCGTCCTGGCATCCCATTGGCTAGGAGGGATCCTTGTGTATGGGATGAGAGTAACAAAGTGCTTTCATGATTGTTTTTTGCTTAAGTGTGTGTACAGTATTAACTTTTATTCACTATGGCCCCCAAAAAAGTTGATGAGAAGAAGAGAGTTCTCTTGTCCATAGAAACCAAGCAAGAGATAATAGAAAAATATGAAAAAGGATGCGCTTGGTTGATCTCACGAAAGAATATGGCTGTAACTCATCCACGATCGGTATGATTCTGAAGCATAAGGAAGCCCTAAAAGCTACGACTCCTTCTAAAGGCCTCTCTGTTATTTCGAAGAGGAGGTCACCAGTGAACAATGAAACTGAGAGGTTGTTACTCCTATGGATAAAGGAGAAAGAGATATCTGGAGACACAGTGACTGAAACGATAATTTGCAAAAAGGCAACGGCCATTTTTAATGACCTCGTGAAGAAGGATGCAGGCGAAGGAACTTTGGAACCACAACCATACCCGGAGTTTAAGGCATCACGTGGGTGGTTCGAGAAATTTAAGAGGAGGACTGGAATTCACTCTGTTGTTTGGCATGGAGAGGCAGCTAGCGCCGACCAGAAATCGGCCGACGAATTTGTTGGAAAATTCAAGGAATTGGTGGCTGAGGAAGGTTCCGTCCCACAGCAAGTTTTTAATTGTGACGAGATGGGCCTCTTCTGGAAAAAGATGCCTCATTGTATGTTCATCACCGTTGAGGAGAAGGAATTGCCAGGCTACAAGCCCATGAAAAACCGCCTTACGCTTGCCCTTTGTGGCAATGCCAGTGGGGATTGTAAAATTAAGCCCCTGCTGATCTACCACTCTGAGAATCTAAGAGCATTCAAGGCTCATAAAATAATCAGAGAAAACCTTCAGGTGCTATGGAGGGCCAATGCCAAGGCCTGGGTCACACAACAATTTTTTGTTGAGTGGGTCAATATGGTTTTTGGCCCTGCTGTGAAGAAATACCTCGAGGAGAACAATCTCCCCCTCAAGTGCCTCCTCATTCTTGACAATGCCTCTGCCCACCCACCCGGCCTCAAAGATGATATCCTGGTGCAGTTCCCCTTCATTAAAGTGCTGTTCCATCCACCAAACACCACCGCCATCCTCCAGCCCATGGATCAACAAGCGATTTCGAACTTCAAGAAACTCTACATGAAACACTTGTTCAAGAGGTGTTTCGACATCACCGAAAATACCCAGCTGACCCTTCGTGAGTTTTGGAAACAGCATTTTGATATTGTTGTTTGCCTCAAGACTTGGCTTGGCAGGAGGTGAGCAGACGTACCCTTAATTCAGCTTGGAGAAAGCTGTGGCCTGATACTGTTTCCGCATGAGATTTTGAAGGATTAGAGGCCGTGGGTGATGTTGAGCCTGAAGTTAATGAAATTGTTTCGCTGGGAAAGTGCATGGGGCTGGAGGTGGATGACGAGGACATCGACGAGTTGATTCAGGAGCACAACGAGGAGCTTTTGATGGAGGAGCTGAAGGAGTTGGAGGCGATGCAACACACTGCAGTGCAGGAGGGGTTCAGTAACGACGAGGACAAGGAGGAGGAGGCAGCCATTCCGACATCCGAAATCAAAGAAATTTTATGACAATACCATAGAGTTGTGGAATTCGTTGAAAAGAAACACCCAGAAAAAGTGTTCACTGGTCGGGCTATCGCTTACTTTGATGATGTTTGCCTTGCACATTTTAGACAAATTGTTAAAAGCCGACAAAAGCAGTCATCCTTAGATCAGTTCTTTACGAAACGTCAGGGCAAAAACTAAGTCCACGAGTGAACCTGAACCGAAGAAAGCGAAAGATGACGTCGATAGCAGTTAAAACAAAAGAAAAATGAAATGCAAAAAAAAAAAAAACCAGAAATGTAAAAAAAAATGTTAAATGTTAAACGTCACTGTTGTCATCGCATAGCCGGCTGACCCGAAAGGTAAATGAAACTCATTTTTATTATTTACATTAAAGAATATTATTCCTACAATACAGTGCTGTACTCATTTTTATGTTTTTTGTGCAATAATGGTAATGTAACATGTTTTTATTACAGGTATTAACGAAATATTATAATTTACAAAAAAATATTGTCTGAATTTGGAGGGCTTGGAACGGATTAGGGCATTTATAGGTAAAATGCATCTCTACTTATGGAATTTTCATGTTATGAAACGGCTTCCGGAACGAATTAATTTCATAAGTAGAGGTACCACTGAAGCATACCAGTGGTTAATTTATACACTATATATCTATTTAGATAACCTTTGTTACTCTCTGCTTCAGCAGTTTATACATTCATCTCTAGTTAAGATTAACTCTAGTTAAGATTAACATAAACTTCAGTTCCTGTCCTTTGTTCTGTCTTATCTGGGTGTTAAGGTCTTGTTTTCTCCAGGTAAACATGCAAACATTTTCTCCAGGTAAACATGCAAATGTTGCATCTTGCATGGAATGTTCTTTGTCTGAGGTTTGCCATCCAAGATAAGAATATCCAGAATGCACAATGCCTACATGTCCCCATTTTTTACTTTATTGTGAGGAAGTAAGGATTTTTGAATGAAGCGTAACTGAATAGGATGGAGAGAAACTGGAACAGGGCAGAACAGAGCAAAGAGTGAAGGAATAAATTGAATAAAACAACAAGATATGATTAACATCACTACAAGAATCATTCCATAAAAGAACATTTGTTTTATCTTCAATAGTTTTATTTAGAGAGTGAAAATGAACAGCACAGCCGTGCTGTCCTACTAATTTACAAAAACTCTCCTTGTCTAGCCAGGAGGTAATCAATAGCAAATCGTTGCTGAAGCATAACTTGATGCAAATAAACATACTGAGCATGACAAACCCACAAATTAGGATTAAGAGGCATAGTATAATTAACATCCTTTGCCCCTACTCTACAGACACTTAACAGCAAAAAGCACATAATAATCATTACAGAATTAACTGTTATAATAGAAAATACAGCAGCAAATTTTCAGGAGTTTGTTGCAATGCCGCCTTTTGCAATTGTTGCTGTGCTTGATAGGTGGTAGCTTTCACTTGGCCCCAAGTAATTGGCGGAGGGTGTTCAGCTTTGGGCTTTGGAAGACGGACTTCTGTTTTCAGGTGCAGGTTGAAGTTTGGAATTGGATTGTGTAGGCCCTGGTGCCACACCATGATAAAGTTGTATGCAACGAGCAGGGATCCAAATAGCTTGGCGAGTCTGCAGAGCTTCTAGAGCAGCGTAACCCCGGCCCCAAGTAATTAACCGAGCCGGACCTTTCCACTTGGGGTCTGGTGAGTAACAATATTTAACCAAAGGTTTGTCTAAAGGTTCTGCTGTGCGGAAATGCAAAATAACAGGTGGCTCTGAAAAGGAATCTGAGACAATTAAGTAATTCCAAGTGAACAATATAATGGAAATTATATTCTGTATTTTTTGGAGATGATAGGGCCCAGATTCAGTTTTTAACTGTTTTTGAAGTAATGCTTTAAAAGTACGGTGGACCCGTTCAACAATAGCCTGTCCTTGAGAATTATAAGGGATACCATGTATCAATATTATGTTCCATTGTTGACAGAACTGATTAAAGTCTTTACTAATATAAGCAGGACCATTATCAGTTTTCAATTGTAAAGGGCGACCCATAACAGCAAAGGAAGAAAGATAATGAGTGATAACATCCTGTGCACGCTCATATCGAGAAACAGTTACCCATAAATAATAAGTGTCTATGGAAACATGAAAATTACTATAGGGCTTGAAGGCTACAAACTGTGTGACATCCATTTGCCATATCTGATTAGCATGAGTGCCGTGGGGATTAACCCCAACTGGAAATGGGATGGCCACTTGTTGACAGGCAGGACAGGTTCGTATGATATCACGTGCCTGTGACAGAGGAATATGAAACTGCTTAACCAGTGATTTTGCAGTTTGATGAAAATAGGAATGACTTGCAACAGGGTCAGAAAACAAAGAAGTAACTGCTTTTAAAGATTCATCTGCTTTCCGATTTCCTTCCATAAGGGCATTAGTAAAAGGAGTATGACTTCTTATATGTTCAACATATAAAGGATAGGAACGAGTTTCCAAGACATTTTTTAAAGATAAAAACAGGGCCAACAAATTTACATCCAAATTTAAGGCACAATACGAGTACGGTAAGGACTTCATGGCCAGATACACGTATTGAGTATCAACTATAAGGTTAATAGGTTGATCAGAAAATAAGTGTAATGCCAGAATTACGGCTGCCAATTCAGCACGTTGAGCTGAAGTTTGTATAGAGGTATATTTGGAATGCCATAGCTGCTGCTCCTGCCATACAACAACTCCTCTAGTTGGGGACCCATCAGTAAAAACTGTGATAGCAGAAGATAAAGGAGTTCGAGCAAAAATAGAAGAGAAGGCAGGATTTAAAGTAGAGGTGATTAATATCCGGGGGTCTTTAGGTAAAGAATAAAGAAGTTTCTCCACATATTGGGAAAAGGCTATTTGATAAGAGTCAGAAATAGTCATTAGATGTTCATGTTCAGCTTTTGTACGAGTAAAGGCTATACTACTTAGATCACATCCAGTAAGAACTAAAGCTCGTTTTCTTGCTTTAATTATTATGTTTTCTAAAGCAGACTGATAAGGGTAAATATTACGAAATGGAGTAGCAGATAAATTAAGCCATTCATGTATGTGGACCTGCCTATCAGAAACAGGTGTATATAGACAGACAGTGGCAATCCTCTAAGAATCTCTATTTCCCACTTTTATTTTTTATTACAAAAACAGGGGTATTCCATGGACTGGTAGAAGATTCAATATGTCCTGCTAAAAGTTCTTCATGAACTAAATGCTGTAAAGTTGAAAGTTTATCAACAGGAAGAGGCAATTGTTCCATCCATACAGGAGTAGAACAGAGCCACTTAAGCGGGAGAGCCATCATCCAAAATTAAATGAGCATTTAAGAAGACAAGAACATCATGGCCCCATATATTAGTATGGATATCCAAAATATATGGTTTTAAAGAAAAGAACTTACCAGCAGCAGTGGAAATGTCAATATCTTGAACACTTTGCCAAGCTGAAGTGGAGCCATCCATGCCCACAAGGAAGAAACAGCTTTCTTAGGCCATTGAACAGGCCACTGTAAAGAGGAGATGACAGTAACATCAGCCCCTGTATCCAATAGCCCTTGACAGGGTTGCTCATTAAGGTAAAGTGTTAGTAAAGGTTGACATAAGGTTAATGGCTGAAGTAGACCCACCGAAGGAGAGGTGGAACCAAAGCCTGCATTTCCACGTATTCCAGACCCAGGAGAAGGAACTTCATAAGGAAGAAGAAGCAATTGAGCAATAGAAGAATAAGAAGGGATACGTTGTGGGAGGTTAACCCAAATTTGTATCATAAGGGTGCCAGTGTAGTCAGAGACAATAACGCCAGGCACCACAAAGCATCCTAGCTTATGAGCAGAGGAACCAGGTAATATTAAACCAACAAGACCTGAAGGAAGAGGGCCTCTGTATTGAGAGGGAACCAATTTAGCTTCCATTGGAAATTTAAATTCAACTTCTAATTGTGTAATCAAATCGATCCCAGCACTACTGGCTGTGGCCAGGATGGCGTGGGAGAGAGTGACTGTGGTGGAGTCAGGGTTATGGGGTAGGCACACTTTGGATTCTGGGTGGGTGCCACACCCATGGGCAAGTTTCCCAAATGGAATCTACATTGATTAGCCCAATGAAAACCCTTTTTACAAATCGGGCATTTTTTAGATGGTCAGTTTTTAGCAATATTAGGAACAGAACGGCATTCTTTTTGAAAATGCCCTGGTTTACCACATTTAAAACAATTTCCTGAGGGCTTTTGGCCCTTTTGAATTGCTGCAGCTAATAAATGCATTTTATAGGTTTGTGACCCAATATCCTGACAGACATGTAGCATATCTGCCAGGGTATAATGATCTGTTGTCTTTAATGGTTGTAAAGCTCTTTTACAATCACCATTAGTATTTTCAATAGCCAATTGATGAAGAAGCTCCCCAGCTGCTTCTTGATGATCGAATTGCTGCCGAATGGCCTTTGATAACCATTCCACAAAATCAGCATAAGGCTCATTAACTCCCTGTCTGATGTTAGAAAAATTTGCTCTAGGTTCCCAGTCTGAGGAACTTTCGGAAATGCTCAATATGCACATTCTGACATGACAGCTAAAGTCGCAGGTGGGAGGATAATTTGCACAGGGATAGCTGCAAATTGTCCAGAGCCAAACAATTGTTCTACAGTGTAAGCTTCTCCTCCCCCCATTGCAGCTGCTTGAGCATGTCTCTTATACTCATTTTCCCAGATTACATATTGCATTGAAGTTAGAATCATATGAAAAATTTGTTTCCAATCTTCAGGAATCATGGTACATCCATTTTTAATACCCTCCATAAGTCCTCTAGTAAAATTACTACTAATACCATAATCTGTAACAGCTTTTTTCAATTCCCTTAATATCTGATAAGGTAAACCTTCCCATTCTGCTATCTGCTGACCCAGCTGTTGGCCTTGACCTGGATGATAGTGCACAGGACAGATAGACAATAGTTCAGCTAACTCTGCCCCTGACATGGAGACATCCTTTTTACATGTCTCCACCATTTTTTGAAAAGATGTTTGAATAACCGGATCAGGAGGTTTTTGTCCTATGTCTAAGGGAGCAGAGGGAGAGATAGTCAGATATTCTGATGAAGAAGGAGGACAAACTATGGGGGCTGTATTTTGTGAAAGGGGGGGTTGCTAATAGAGAAACCTCATTAGTGCCAAATATCTCAACTGCATGCCGACATAAATGCTAAGCATGTAAAATCTGCACGCTAGCCCTTGGCTCTGTATGTAAAGTAATTCCAATTTTTGCCCATCTACTAACCTAAGAGACCCTTTTTCTGGATACCATAAACATTGAGCTGCAATCTCCTGGACCAGCCTTGTGAGACTGCGCTGAGATACATCTGTATGATTTTTCTTTAAAACGTATCCTAATTCCTCCACATGCTTTCTCTGCTCTTCAGAAAGCAAAGACCCAATACTTACAGAAACCTTTGAAAGGTTGAATGTGTACCAAATACTTGCCGGATGAAGTAAGGAGTCCCTGTTCAAGGCGCCACTTGTAGGAATCAAGACTCAGGACCACATGAAGATGAGACAAGCTGCTTTCTTTATTGTCAGGTTGAAAATAAGAAGAGCTGTCTGTTCTATTAAGAGTTCATTCTATCTATATCTCCATAGTAGCATAGCAGTGGTTAATTTATACACTATACATCTATTTAGACAACAAACTGCTTCAGCAGTTTATACATTCATCTCTAGTTAAGATTAACTCTAGTTAAGATTAACATAAGCTTCAGTTCCTGTCCTTTGTTCCGTCTTATTTGAGTGTTAAGGTCTTGTTTTCTCCAGGTAAACATGCAAACGTTTTCTCCAGGTAAACATGCAAACATTGCACCTTGCACGGAATGTTCTTTGTCTGAGGTTTGCCATCCAAGACAAGAATATCCAGAATTCACAACGTCTACACAAAACTTTTTTCTTTTTGCAATACAGAAATCTTTTGTTCTGGACACTGACCTTAACCAATGGTTAAAGTAAGTAAAGTTATTTTAAATAGGTTTTTATTGTATTTCCACCATTACAACTCAATATGGAGAGGATTTTTCCTTGGAAGCAGCCAAAGTTAGAACTGTTACCAGGGCTCTTGAGGGAACAGCTGCAAAGTGGATGGTGACTTTGCATAATGATAATGCCCCCCAGCTGATGAATTATGACCTGTTCATGACTGCACTGTGGATCAGGTTTGAAGACCTACTTGCTGAACATGAGGCCAGAATTAGGATGAAGACCATAAATCAGGGGTGGAGATCAGTGGCCGATTACATCCAGCAATTTAGAGAGCTGGCGTGTCATATTCAAGGCTGGTCACAGGGAGCCCTGATAGAAGCTTTTAAAGATGGGTTGAATGAAGATGTTTATAAAAGCTGTATTGCGAGAAGAGACCCCAGTGAGCTGCAGCTGTGGTATGTGCTGGCAGCAGAGGTGGAAATTGATCTGACCCAAAACAGACATCGGGGGGGCCTTGGTTGGAGCAAATCCTTCCCCACCAGCCCTCGAGAAACCTTAAAACCTCAAAAGGGAAGGATGGCAGAAAAACCCAATACCACTGCATGCTTCTGATGTGGGAAGGAATGTCACCGGGCTGCAGATTGCCGTGCCAAGCTAGAGCCAAAGGGGGCACCAGGAGGAGGAAGAAAACCTGAAAAAAACCCAGCAAATCCTCGAGATGGTGCTTAAAGAGAAGGAGGTTGTAGAGATCACCCCTCTGAAAGGAGAGGAGCTAGGAACTCCAACCTCTTCTGAAGAGAGTAAATCTGAATCAGAAGATGACTCACTGGTAAGTTAAACAAGGGCCCTATGACCATTCCAGTGAGATTAAGGATACCCACATCTGGAGCCAAAGGGGAAATGTTGGCCTTGTTAGACTCTGGGTGCACAAGGTGCGTAATCAGCTTGGAAGTTATAGAGAAAATGTGCTTAAGCTAAAGACTTTAAAAATGCCCATAGCCTTTTGCCAACTGGGTGGATCGGTAGCTGGGGGTGGCCCAGCACATTTCATAATGGAGAAGCATACAGAGGCTTTGTGTTTTATTGTGGCTCCTGGGATGGAGGGCCCCCTAATACTGGGTTTGCCATGGCTCCAGAAATGGAACCCCCATGTCGACTGGAGGAGGGGATCATTGTGCATACATACTGACCAATCCCCAGAAGGGGAGGGTCAATCTCAACCGAAACACAAAAATCCCACAGAGCTGGCCTCCACTGGCACTGAGAATCTGAGGGGGGAGAAAAAAATTCCAGAGGAGTATTGGGACTTAAAGGAGATATTCAGTGAGAAGGCCTCAGTCAAGCTCCCCCCCCCATTGCTCAACAGATTGCAGTATTGAAATTTTGCCAAACCAAAACTGTACTCGATGACATCGTGGGAACTATGGTCATTTATTGATAAAAATTTGGAACGTGGTTTCATCCAACCTGCTAGGCCTCAAATAGCGGCCCCAGTATTGTTCCATGAGAAGAAAGATGGCTCCTTGCATTTATGTGTTGACTATAGAAACCTCAATGCCATTTCGGTGGAGAACATGTACCCCCTCCCCTTGATGAAGGATATGTTGGCCCATTGGGCAAAAGGAAAAATTTTTATGAAACTCGACCTGAGAGAAGCATACTAATGAGTTCAAATTAAGGAAGGGGATGAATGGAAAACTGCTTTTAACTGCCCAATGGGCTGTTTTCAAGTCAATGTTCTTCCATTTGGCCTACAGGGGGCCCCTGCAGTATTCATGCAAATGATAAATCAGGTGTTACATGAACATTTATATAAGGGGGTGTTGGTTTATCTTGATGATATTCTTATCTACACAGAAACTAGTGATGAACATGTGAAATTAGTGCAGTCAGTTCTGGAAAAACTTTGAGCTGCTGAACTGTATGCAAAATTGTCCAAGTGTGAATTCCACCAGGAAAAAAATAACTATTTAGGCTATTGCATATCACATGGTGGCATAAAAATGGATCTGGGAAAAGTTCATGCCATTTTGGAATGGGCCCCTCCTCGCACCAGGAAACAACTTCAAAGTTTCTTGGGACTTGCTAATTTTTACCTGCTTTTGCAAAGATTGCAATGCCTATCACAAATCTCCTAAAAACCAAAGGGGAGGTGAAACCAAAGCCTAGTAAACCACTGGAGTGGTCCATGGAGTACCAAGCTGCTTTTGAGAAGCTGAAACGACTGTTTGCTGCTGTACCAGTACTCAAGCACCCAGACATGGATGCTCCTTTTATAATCCAAGCCAATGTGAGTGATGTAGCAGTCGGGACAGTGTTACTACAAGCAAACGAAATGGGGACTCTGCAACTTTGTGCATATACTTCCTGTAAACTAACTGAAACCGAAAGAAGATGGGCTATCTGGGAAAAAGAAGCTTTTGCAGTTTGCTGGGCATTTCCTAGAAGGGGCAAAACACCCATCTGAGGTGTAGACGGATCATAAAAATTTGGAGGCTTTGAAAAAGCCCCAGAAACTGTTTTCCAAGCAAGTTCGATGGGTGCAGTACTTTAAACGCTTTAATTTTTCATTGAAGTACATTCCAGGGGGGAAGAACTTCATGGCGGATGCTTTATCTAGATTACCTCAATATAATAGTGCTCACCAAGAAGTGATATGGCCCATTGCCCCAACCAAACAGTTGGCAGCTCCAGTGGTTATCAGAGCCAAGAAAAAGAAGGAAGTTGATTTATCAAATGATTTATCTGTGCAATTAAAAGACGCTCTAAAACTTGATGATTGGTTCTAGTTCACTCAAATAACTGTACGATTTGAGATGGATTGGCATGGATGGGGGCCAAATTATATGTGCCAGCAGAGCTGAGAAACCAAATATTACAAAAGCTGCTGGACATTTTGGGTTCGTGAAAACCTTAACCTTAACTTGGTTAAAAGGCAATTTTTGTGGCCTACCTTGAAAAAGGACATTGAGACTTACATAGCTACCTGTCCTATCTGTGCCTCAGCCAAATGGCCTCCTTCTAAACCAGCAGGCTTACTACAAAATGTGGCTAGACCAACTGCTCCATGGAAGGAAACCTCTATGGATTTTGTAGTAGAATTACCTGAAAGTGGGGGAGATACAGTTATTTGGGTAGTAACAGATTTGTTTTCCAAACAGGTACATTACATACTGTGTGCAAAAATCCCATCTACGAAAACATTGGCTAATCTGTTTATTTTACATATCTACAGGATACATGGAGTTCCTGAATGCATAATCTCAGACGGGGTGTCCAGTTTACCTCAAACTTTTGGAAGGAGGTCCTGAAGTTATTGGGCTCTGCCCAGGACTTAAGTTCCAGCCACCATCCACAAACCAATGGGGCTTGTGAGAGAACTAAGTCAATATTTTAACAGTATCTTAGATGTTATATAAATTATTAGCAAGATGATTGGGCTGATCTACTGCCATTTGCTGAGGTGGCATATAATAATTTGGTACATAGTACTGGGTTTACTCCATTTACAGTGGCTTTGGGATAAGACTTCGTACCCATACCCAAGCTTCCACAGGAGAGACCTAACATTCAGTCATTTAGATGAATGGATAACACTGCTCCAGCTTACCTGGCCGGTTACCCGTAAAGCATTAGATGATGCACATCAAGCCCATAAAAAATTTGCAGAACTCCACAAAAACTATATCAAGTTGGTGACAAGGTATTTTTATCCACCAGATATTTGCAGACCACAAAAGTCAAAAAAGCTTGGACCTAAGTATGTTGGACCTTTCCCAATTGAACGAATTGTGAACCCTGTGGCAGTCCAACTGAAATTACCTAAAACCCTCTGACGGATCCACACTGTTTTCCATGTTAGTTTATTAAAACCTGAACATACTTCTGACTTGAGACCGACTCAGGTCAATCCCCCGTGCCATTGCTAATTGAAGGTGAACAGCATTTTGAAGTTAAAGAAATTTTGGATTCTCGAAAACAAAAAGGTTGACTCCAATATTTGGTTGTTTGGAAACATTTTCCTCTTTCCCAGTCCAAATGGGTGAATGAGAAGGATGTTAGAGCTCCTAAGCTTGTCAAGGCCTTTCATACTAAATATCCTGATAAACCCTAAAATATAGCTTTATGGTGTTACATATATATTTTCTGTTATCTTCTATTTTTTATCTTTTATAGGACTAACGCCTCTCTTGCAGGAGGGTCGAATGTCAGCCTTCAAGATTTTCTTCCTTTGCTTTGCATCTTTTGGCTGTCATAAGTAATGGGGGGGGGGAGGGGGGACATGGTTATGGGAAGCAAGCTGGAGGTGTTACAAAACAGAACTGTATAAGTTGGGGGGAGGAAGGTTCTTGCTTAGGCTTCTGTCCTATGTTATGTGCAGCCACGACTCTTTATCAAAATATGTCAAGGTCAATGGACAGAAGCCTCATCACCACCTGGAGATGCCCACATGATGCTATATGCAATTTTTAATTGGATGAGCCAATTGAACTATTTGGGGTGGGAACATTGCCATCACTTTGTATAGGTGATTTACTTCCTCATTTTCTCAGATTCAGAATTATTTTTATTGCTAAACGATATCTTTTCTCTAATTAATGGAGTCTAAGTATTTCTTTCTTGGATTTTGAATGGAGCACCATTGTGTTGGAGCATTCACAACTTCTGGAGGCAAGTTGTTTTAGTTATACTGTCAGGAAATTCCACCTTAGTTCTAGGTTAGATCTCTCCATGATTAGTTTCAATCCATCCGTCCATGATTAGTTTCTTCTCCTGCCTTCCTGTGGTTTGGAGAATACTGGAATTTGACCCTTAGTTCCACCTTAGTTCTAGATTAGATCTAAATTCCACCTTAGTTCTAGGTTAGATCTCTCCATGATTAGTTTCAATCCATCCGTCCATGATTAGTTTCTTCTCCTGCCTTCCTGTGGTTTGGAGAATACTGGAATTTGACCCTCCTTGTCTTTGTGGCAGCCTCTTAAATATTGGAAAACTGCTATCATGACACTCTCAGCCCTTACTTTCATTAAAGACATAATCAATTCTTGCAACTGTTCTTTATATTTTTTGTCTACAGTCCTTTGATTCTCCTTTTTGCTCTTCTCAGCTTGCTTTTCTACAGTCTAAACATCTTTTTTTATATTTGTGGCAACCAGAACTGGGACTACATTCCCAGTGTAGTTTTACCAAAGCATCATAAAGTGATAATAACACTTGGTGATCTTGGTTCTATCCATCTGTTAATGCAATCTATGACTTGGTTATCTTTTTTTGGCAACTGCAGACACCACTGGCTCGTGTTTAAGTGTTTGTCCACTAGGATTCTGATATGCCTCTCTGGTAGTTACTGTGGCATTATTGATCCAGGTAACACAAAAATACCAAATGCAGTTTGGCATATCATGAAACAGGACTTATTACAGCAATAGAAAATATTGCTGAAGAATAGGACTCATTCATTTTACTTTTTCAAGTCCGTGGAGAATTCATATGCATTGAGGAACTATAGAGTTCTGTAATGTATAGTGGATTAGATATTCTCCTATTGATATACAATATTCATATTATCTTGATGAATACATTAAGTAAGAGATTATCTGTCTAGAAACATCTCTGGATTCCCTGGAGAGTTGCTGGATAGACAACAAATACTAAAGGACAAGAATAATCTTACTTTGGAGAGTAGTGGTATAGAGAAAGCAAAATATCCATTAAATACATATACAATATAATGTGACCAAAGGAACAGAACAGGCAGACTAAATTTAAAATTAATATTTATGGTCAGTTTCTGTCTTTCAGACCCAAAACATCCTTGAACAAGTATGCTATACTCTCAATATAAAGAACATTAGAAAAATATGTACAAAGAGCACAAATAGCTGCATAAATGGCTTAAAATGTAATGTGAATTCACTTAACATTAGGATATTTCTAAATTGAAAGAACTTCCATAAGACTGAGATATTTTCATAAACTTTATTTTCAAATTTAAATATATTGCTTATCAAATTGAATTGTCAGCAATAAGTGAAAACTTGGAGATATGACTACCTCCTTACTGGCTGTTCTCTTTTATTTAGTTCAGGTCATAAGAGAATAATGTAACACTTGGGTAAAAAAAAATGCATGCCTGTAACCCTGTACTGGAGGCAAAGATGGAGAAGATCTCCACAGCTACCATATGTTTGCCCTTGGTGCTCAGATAGGCTGGGAAAAAAGACAACCATACACACCACAGAATATTATTTAATAATATTATTATTAAATGTTATGCAGAACATACAACAATGACAAAACCGCATAGTACAAAGTTAGACAGGTTATGATACTGTAAGATATGTAGGTATGGGAATTCTATTAATATAATTTTACTGATTTGTTTAGCAACTTATTTTAAGATGTGATTATGTTGTTAAATTTATTTTAGTATGCTTATATGACCAAAGCACCAGCAGTATTTTATTATTTCACAAATCTGCAAGGAAGAAGGGAACATTAGGTATAAATAAATGGGACTGATTTGGCAAGGTGATCCAGATGATTACATCAAATCCCGACACCAATTGTCTGCTTTCATCAAAGGAAACAGGCTCCCCAGCATTATTGTTAAATGAGACAGTCCTAGAAAATGATGCAACTGAATGAGAAAAAGAGATATTTTTTTAAAAAAATGAATAAACTAAGGGCTAAAGGGACTTTGGAAAGAAAAGATTAATTGATTAATTCTTGCTTTTTTTCACAGTTTTAAGAATACCAGAATCCACTATCCTGGACATGTCCCAGAACATCCAGGAGTACATCAGTAAAATGGTATTCAAAGATGAGATGCTGACAGAATTCCTGAGGCAGCAGGAAACACATGAGGAATATCAATCAAAGGAACTGCCATGGCAAGACCAGACCCTGCATGGGATGTACCTTCGACGATAGTTGAAGTGGCAGGCATTGGAAAATCATACCAATAGCTGGACTAAAAGACAGCACTGAGGCACTAATCATGGCACTGCTAAAACAGGCACATCTGCACAGAGTAAGGGATATATCCTCCTAAGTCCAGGTGGGAGATCTTACAGATGTTTGTGGAGTGTAAGAAATTTTGTGGGACTTCCAGACCCAGACAGATGGGCAAGTATCAGTCAATCAACAAGACATAATCACATTTTTAAGGATCAAAAAGCAAAGGTAGTGATAAATGTAGCAGTGCCAAGTGTCAGTAACATCAGGAAGGAGTATGAGAATCTGGAGAAGTACCAGTACCTGGAGGTGGAACTCGACAGGATGTAGAAAGAAATGGTCAAAGTTGTTCCAGTGCTAGGAACAGCTAACATATTGAACAATTCCACCTTCCCCAGACTTTCTGGTTTCTGGTAGATTACTTCAGATTGAGAGGACATATACTACCAATAAAGGTGAGAAGAGGATTTATATCATACATACATACATACATACATACATACATACATACATACTGTACACATAGTAAAAATGTTACTTGCCATGATTCTTGATGGAGAAGATTCAGTTGACTTTTATCTGGCACAACTTTGTAATTCCTTTTGAATGAATATAGGATATGCAAGGCATGTGCCATAGCATAGACTGCATTGTAGATGGTGTAACTGTGTCTATTCATGTGCATGTTAAAAATTGATGAAGGAAGGGTCTCAATCTTCTCCTTCCCAGTGCATATACCATCAAAAATTTTCTCTCCATTGGAGTTGGGGAACACACATTGAAATGCATCTTCCTAAAAATCCTTGAGAAAGCCATTTTCTTGATTGGTGGCCAGATTCCTTTTCCTAACAAAATCCTGAAATCCAACCAAGTCCCCTAAGTGAACCATGATGAACCATGATAGCACCATGAATGAAGTGCAAAGGATAATTTATTTAAATAGAAGTGAAAGTGAAATCCTTCTGGGCTTTCTCACCTTTTGCTTTAATTTGATAAGAGAACAACAATCTCATTCTCAGCATAAATTCACCTTGTACAATCACAGCAGATGCCATGCTTGCCATGACAATGTCATAAATGTTATTTCCTTCCTCCAACATTTCAGCAAACTGATTACAAAAAGCACAAACATTAGTATTAGTAGTTAAAATATAACATGTTTTTACTTAAGTCTGGGAGTAGCTCAAGATTGCAAGAAGTTCCTCAAGACAGAGATGTTTTCATAAACTTTATTTTTAAATTTAAACATATTGCTTATCACATGCAGTTTTCAGAAATGTTCAGTAAACAACTTGGAGATATTATTTCCTCCTCACTAGCTGTTCTCTTTTATTTAGTTCAGGACATAAAATAATAATGTAACATTTGGGTAAAAAAATGCATGCCAGTAACCCTGCACTGGAGCCAAAGATGGAGAAGATTTCCACAGCTACCATGTGTTTGCCCTTGGTGCTCAGATAGGCTGGGAAAAAAGACAGCCACACACTGCAGAAGATCAGCATGCTGAAAGTGATGAACTTGGCTTCATTAAAGGTGTCGGGCAAGTTTCTAGCTAGATAGGCGACCATGAAACTGACTAGGGCAAGAACGTTCATGAAGCCCAAGACACAATAAAACATATAGGTAGACCCTTCATTACATTCCAGTATAATTTCTTTATGTAGGGAATACATGTCAAAATGTGGAAATGGGGCAGAAGTTGCCAGCCAAATTGCACAAAGAGATGCTTGAAAAAAGGAGCAGGAAAACACAATAGAAGTAGCCAATCTGTTCCCTACCCATTTCCTTATTCCAGATCCTGGCTTGGTGGCCATGAAAGCTAGAACTACAATGATAGTTTTGGCCAGCACACAAGAAATTGCTACAGAAAAAATGAAAGTAAAAGCAACTTGTCGAAGGAGACATGTCAGTACGGTAGGCCGACCAATGAAAAGGAAAGCAGAAAGGAAGGAGAAGAGAAGAGTGGTAAGGAGAAGGTAGGAGAGGCTCTGGTTGTTGGCTTTGACAATTGGTGTGTCATTGTGCTTAATGAAGATAATTAACACAAATACTGTCATGAAAGCAAAGGAGAATGCAAACACCAAAGATATAATTCCTAAAGGTTCTTGGTAAGACAAGAAGGTGATCTCTTTGACAATGCATGCATTTTGATGGAAATTTGCATATTGATCTCCTGGACATAGAACACAGTCATCTGCATCTGAAAAAGAACATTGTACATTATTTACGTAGTATATGTCATGCCTCTAGCATATAATTTGAGTGTTTTTATCCCTCTTGTTCTTTAACATGTCTTGAGCTCCATCTAGTACCCAAAAACAAATCTGTCATTGTTTGGAAATTGGTTTGGTGGTGTTTGACTCTACCAGATTAACAGAGTTGGAAAGATGACCAAGGAGACCCTACACCATTTCTGACCAATGGCAGTCCAATCTTTTCTTGAAAGCCACCATTAATGAAGCCCCCACAACTTCCAAAGGAAAGCATTCTATTAGTTGATTGTTCTCACTGTCAGAAAATTTCTCCTTATTTCTAAATTGAATCTTTTCTAGATCAGCTTCCATCGATTATTCCTTGTCTGGCCTTTGGGCGCCTTGGAAAATAGCTTTACCCCTTCCTCTCTTTGGCAGCCCTTCAAATATTGGAACACTGTTATCATGTCTCGCCTGGTCCTTCTCTTCACCAGACTAGCCATGCCCAGTTCCTGTAACCATTTTTCATATGTTTTAGTCTCCAATCTCTTAATCATCCTGGTTGCTCTTCTCTGCACTTTTTCTAGACTCTCAACATCTTTTTTATAATGTGGTGATCAAAACTGGATTCAGTATTCCAAGTGTGGTCTTACTAAGGCTTTATAGAGTGGAATTAAGTGTCCTAACAGACAGGAAGCAGCAGGTGAAGCTGGGCAGAATCACATCCAATACCTGTAGAATCAGCACAGCCCCCTCCCCGCAAGGCTGTGTGCTATCTCCACTTCTCCCTATATACCAATGACTGCATCTCAAACGATCCATCTGTTAAAATACTGAAGTTTGCTGAACAAATAATTCCCTCAACACTGTTCAACTATTACAAAGTCTGTATTACTATTACTGCTAATCTTCTCATCACTCCTTATCACCCATCCCCTCCCACTTGTGATTGTAGGACTGTAACTTTGTTCCTTGTATCCTTAAGATTTATATTGACTGTTTCCTAGTATGATTTGATTGTTGATTGTACCCTATGACTATCATTAAGTGTTGTACATTATGATTCTTGATTCTTAATGAATGTATCTTTTCCTTATGTATACTGACAGTATTTACACCAAGACAAATTCCTTGTGTCCAATCACACTTGGCCAATAAAGTATTCTATTCTATTAATATCTCACTTGATCTTGATTGTATCCCTGTTTAATGTCATTTGGGGTTGTAGTGGCTTTTTTGGCTGCTGCCCCTCACTGCTGGCTCATATTTTAACTGGTTGTCCACTAATACTCCAAGATCCATCCCACAGTTACTGCTATTAAGCCTGGTTTCACTCAGTCTATATGTGTACTTTTGGTTTTTCTTGCCTAAGTATAAGACTTTTCTCTACATTGAATTTCATTTTGTTAGATAGGGCCCAGTGTTCAATCTGTCAAGATCCATCTGGACCTTAAGTCTATCATGTACCACAGGTGTGTCAAACTCATTTCACAGTGGCATCATAAGACATATCAGGACTTATTTCCCCTTGATAAACCGGGCATGGGTGTGGCCAGTGCATGATGCATCCTACCCATGGGCCAGGACTTTGACAGCTCTGACTAGGGTGTTAGCTATTCCTGCCAGCTTAATATCATCCACAGATTTGGCAAGTTCCCCTTCTATTCCCTCATCTAAGTCATTTATGATGATATTGAACTGGGCCTAAGATGGAATCTTGTGGTAATCCACTGCTTACTTCCCTCCATGTAGATATAGACCCATTAAGTACAGTTTGTCAGCCAGTTACAAATCCATCTGGAGATGATGCCTTCTATCCCACTTTTTTTTAGCTGTACCAAGAAGTAGGTTGTGGTCTACTTTACTGAAGTTTAAATATATTACATCCATAGTATTTTGCTTGTTTACTAATTTAGTCACTATGTTGAAGAAAGAAATAAGATTTGTTTTTAACAAATCCATGCTGACTGCTAGTTATTATTTTACATGTTTCTAGATATTGGCAGATCTGTTTTTTTTTTAATTATCTTTTTCAGTATCTTCCTGAGTATTGATGTTAGGCTGATTGGTTTGTAGGTTCCTGGATCTGTTTTTTTTTCTCCTTTTTTTTTTTGAAGTACATCAGCTCTTTTCCAGTCCTCTGGTTCTTCCCTGATGCTTCAGGATTTTTAAAATATGTGGTACAGTGTCTGCCAGTTCCTTTAGAATTCTGGGATGTAATCCATCAGATGCAGATAATTTGTATTCATCAATATCAGACGTGTTCTCTTACTATTTTTTGTATTGAGGACAAAATGGTGTATTTGAATAGATAGAATAATAGATTGCATATGTCTTCTGCATCCCCAACTCTGATTGCTGGTAAGCAGAATTAGAACTTCAGCTCCATAATATTCTGAGGTGTGAAAATCTTAACTTTCAAATGAAATTGGAGATAAGGAATCTTGAATAATAGAGCCAGAAATCAATCAATCTTCTTATTCAATCAACAAATACAATTAGTGTATATCTTACCCTCTTGTGTTGAAATCTTTCCTTCTGCACATGGAAGGCAATTATAGCAACAGAACAGCTTCCCTTCTTTCATGGTTTTTCTATGACCTGAAAGGCAATGATCATTGCACACAGAAAGGGGCTGAACCTGAATGGAGAACAGATAAAAGGAGAATAGCAATAGCACCAGGGGTGGGATTCTACCAGTTCTGTCTGGTTCTATAGAACTGGTTGTTATGATTCTGCACAATTTGGAGAACTGGCAAATTGCACCACTGGCTGGCCTTGCCCTTCACTGCCCATCCCTCCCCTCTGCGCCCAGTCAGTCCTTATCACACATGTGCAGCATTGCCTGCAGCCTACTTTTGCCCACCCACCAGGCCAGCCATTGCTGCATGCCTTCCGCTTTGGTCTTGTCTGATCTCCCTGGGTAAGTGCGGCACTGTAAGCTCCGGGGCCCAGTCGCCTACCTACCACTGCCAGTCCCCTTTCCCCCCACTCCACTTGCCTTTTTCTGCTGCCACCCACTGCCCTAACCCCCAGCAGGTAAGGTCCAGCAGCTGTGGTGAATCCAGGCATGGGGCAAGATGCAGACTGGTGGGGACCTGAGTTAATTTTGTGGTACTGGAGAACATGTGGAGAGGCTCGTGTTCTCCTGGTACTGGGAAAGCAAGACAATATTTCCCAGCACAGCGAAAAGTTTGCAAGTTCCCCCCCAATAGGGAGTCAGGTGGCTCAGGCGGCAGAGTGAAACAGGATTCAACTGGGTTGCTTCTCTGCCACCTGGAGCTGCCTGTTTCCCTATCAGAGGGGAACTTGCAAACTTTATGCTGTGCTGGGAAAGACTCTCTTGCTCTCACAGCAGCAGAGAACATGAGGAGGAGAAGGGTCAACTGAAGGGACACTTCCACCATGGCTGGTGATCGTTGTTCAGCCAGTCTGGATTCCAAAAAGAAGAAATGAAAGAAGTAGTGAAAAGTGCCAAGGAAAGCTTGCTGGCTTGGCCCACCCACAGCTTAGAGAGAGAGAGAGAGAGAGAGAGAGAGAGAGAGTCAGAGACAGAGACAGAGAGACAGAGACAGAGAGAGACAGAGAGTGATGGAGAGAGGGGGGCACAGAGAGAGACAGAGAGAGATAAGAGGGGGAGAGAGCCATGAAGACACACACAGAAAGAGAGAGAGAGAGGAAAAGAGAGAAAAAGAGAGGGAAAGAGAGAAAAAGAGGGAATGAGAGAGGAAGAGAGAAAAACAGGATGAGAGAGGGAGAGAGAGAGAGAAGAAAGAAAAGAAAGAGAAAAGAGAAAGAAAGAATAAAGTGAAAGGAAACAAAAGGAAGAAAAGGGATAGACAAAGAGAGTGATGGAAGGAAGGGGCAAAGAAAGAAAAAGAAAGAAAGAGAGGAAAGGAGAAGAAAGTGAATGAGATATATGAACGGATAGATAAATACATGGAGGGAAGGAGGGAGGGAGAGAGAGAGAAAAAAGGAGAGGGAGGAAGGACACAATCCCTGTCTTCAGAAGATTCTGAAACAGCACAGCAAACTAAGGCTGGAAGGATCTTGGAGGTTATCTTCTAGTCCAACCCCCTGTTCCCAACTGTTCTCAAAAACTATTTCCATGTGCATATCCTTTTTATACAAGGGTTACTCTGCATATATCCTAACAGTATCATTCTTAGAAATCTTTCTCCAACATCTGCTCTTCAATGAAGGGGATTTTAAATCATTGATGTATATAAAACATCAAGAAAATAGCAATAAATCTACAAAAATCTAGAAATCATGATAAAGAACTACTGGAAAGTCAACAGATTGAATCTGGTACAGATGATGTTGTGCAGTTCTCTGTTTGGTTTATTTTGCCTAATGCGAATATTTTTAGAAATGAGTATTTTATTTCTTTATAGCCAGAATTTGGGGAGAACATACACTATATATCTCCAAAGTCCAAAATGAGTATGTTGACTTGGGTTTATCCAAATACTGTTTTTGAGAATACTAGCTTTTTCTCATATTTGACGAAAGTGATCATGGTTCCCTTGTTCTTTGTTTTCTTTATTCTGTTCTTTCAAAGATTCATTTGACAAAATTGATTCATTTGACTACATTGAACCAGTCTGAATGGATTTCTGTATTGAAGCATCCATTAGTTGGAGATATATAAGGACTATGTAGAGCATACAACAATGACAAAACCTGACAATGTATAGTTTTATGAGAAAGTAGAATCAGGAGGCAGGAGACTTCTATTAGAATAAATTTACTGACTTCTTTAGCAACTTATTTTAAGGTATCAGCATGCATATATATTTATTTTCATTATGAATATAATCAAGCAACAGTATGTTATTATTGTAGAAATCTGCAGGAAAGTTGGTAATTATAAAAAACATTCAATTTGTAGCAAACAAAAAAAAAGACTTGGTTTACATTTTGATATAGTTTACTTTGCAAACAGATTCATCTAGCTTACCTGGTTAAAACTGGTGGGCCAAACAATGGCCTTCTCCTGAATAGTGAATTTCATTTCTTCAGAAGTATGTACATCTAAACTTCCAACTTTGACTCTAAGGAGAGACTGGTTTGGCAAGGTGATCCAATTGATTAGATCAAATCCTGACACCAATTGCCCAGTTTCATCAAAGGAAACAGGCTCCCCAGCATTATTGTTAAATGAGACAGTCCTCAGAAAATGATGCAACTGAATGAGAAAAAGGGAGAAATGTTTTATAAAAATGATTAGACAAAGAGCTAAAAGGACTTTTGCAAAAAACAAAACAAAAACCTTATTCCACTCCTGATTAATTATTGCTTTTTATCAGAGTTTGCCTTTAAGAATAGGAAGTCCACTGTCCTGGACATAACCCGGAGCATTTGGGAGTACATTAATAAGATGGCACTCAAAGATGAGCTGCTGAGAGAATGCCTGAAAAAGCATGAGACATGACAGGAAAATCAATCAGAGCAAATGCCACGGCAATAAAAGACCCTCCATGGGATGTGCTCTCAACAGATATCTGAGGTGTCAAACATTGGGAAATCCTATTAGTATCTGGAAAGGGCTGGACCAACAACTGATTGTAGCAGCACAAGAACAGGCATCAGAGCCATAGAAGCAGGGATATACCACACTAAACAGGATCCAAGGTACAGACTACACAGACAGACCTTTGAGAAGATCCAACACATAGTAGTAGGAGTGTAAGATACAGGCAGGAAGAGCATGCATTGAATGGCAAAACAAAGGAGCTGGCATTGCATACAAGAACATCTGCATAGAATATGAGCTAGTTCAGATGGAAGATCCCACAGAAGGTCATGGAGAATGAGAAAGCTAAGATTTTATGGGACTTCCAAATCCAGATAGATGGGCTGATGGTAACCAATAAAATAGATATCATGGTAGTAGACAAGAACCAGAAGACAGTGTTGGCAATAGATGTAGTGATGCAAGTGACATAAGAAAGAAAGACTATGAGAAGCTGGAGAAGTACAAGGGTGTAAAAAAAGAATATGTGGAAAGAAAAGGCCAACATTGTAGTTTGAGTCTTAAACTGGGAAAGTGGCTCCAAAAAATCACAGTTCTCTATCCCAAACAGTGCGGTGCCAGAAAAAGCTCAGATGCTGCACAACCCTACAAATTCCTAAGTCTGTGGTAGGGAGATGAGAGGATACATTATCACCAATAAGGGTGATAATAGAATTTACATTATACAAGCATAGATATATTCACACACACATACATACGCTCAAAATGATACCTGCCACAATTCTTGATGGAGAGGATTCAGTTGACTTTTATCTGGCACAACTTTGTGTTTCCTTTTGAATGAATATAGAGCATTCAAGGCATGTACCACAGCATACACGGTATTGTAGACAGTATAACTGTGGCTATTCATCTGCATGTCAAAAATGGATGAAGGAAGGGTTTCAATCTTCTCCTCCCCAGTGCATATACCATCAAAATTCTTCTCTCCACTGGAGTTTGGGAATGCACATTCAAAAGCATCTTCCCAAAAATCCTTGAGAAAGCCATCTTCTTGATTGGCGGATAGATTTCTTTCCCTAACAAAATCCTGAAATCCTACTAAGTCACTTGAGTGAACCACAATAGATATAGCACCATGAATGAAATGTAAAGGCCAGTTCCTTTGAATAGAAGTGGAAGTGAAATCCATCTGGGCTATCATAATCCAGATTTTCTCATTTTCTGATGGACCTTGATAAGAGAATAACAATCTCATACTCAGCATAAATTCACCTTGTACAACTACAGCAGATGCCATGCTTGTCATGACAGTGTCATATAGTTGATTTCCATCCTCTAACATTTCAGTGAACTGATTAGTGTATGTGTTCTTGGGGAAACTTTCAATGAAGTCAAAGCAGATTCCTCTCTGGGCAAACATTGAAATCACAGTTGCTATAAACCAATCTCCATCATCATAGTTCAGAGAAATCATCCCAACCCATGTCCACCCAAAATGTAGCAATAATTGGAGAATTCCCCTGTACTGAAGCTTATTATTAGGGAACATCCAGTGGAAAACATCTCCATGATTAATTGTAGGTGCAGAACCATAGATAAGCTGAAGAAAGAAAAGCAATTGAAAGGTGTTGCTGCAATAAACATGCACAATTTGGGTGGACATATAAGCAGAGGTGGGATTCAGCCAGTTCACACAAATTCAGGAAAACTGGTTGTTAACTTTCTGAATAGTTTGGTGAACTGGTTGTTGGAAGAAATCATTAGGGCAGAGAACCAGTTGTTAAATTATTTGAATCCCACTACTGAATATAAGATATGTGTAGGTGTATGTATATGTAAAAGGGAGCAGACATCACCTGTTGAATCTTGTAGTTGCACAGAATATTTGCCATATCCAGAGAGATTTTTGTATAAGGTCCTCCAATGACAGATACTTCATTGTTCCGGCCATCACACTTGTAGTTGGGGATGAATTTGTTCTTTGTTGAAAGAAGCTCCAGTGCACCACGATAGGTCCAACTTCCAATGAAATTGCTGTTGTAAATATGGAAGCCCAAGGTGATGTTGGGTAGGAGGTGAGGGTTTTCATAGATTTCCTTCAAAGCAAATTCCAAAGCCAGAATATGCTGATAGTTTTGTGTTAAGTACCTGTACGATGATGATATTAACTTACTATTCACTATCTTTGGCATTTTAAATCTGGAAAAAAACTATTAAAACACTTTTTCTTTAACCTGATATCAAGCCTATTTTTATCTCAAAATGAGGACTGGGAAGTTGTCCAGATCTTACATATCAGCTATGAAATATATAGTTCATGCCACTTACTTTCATTTGGAAAGTAAAGCCCTTTTTCTCAGAAGCTTCAGAGAAAATAGACTGTGATTTTTGAAAGCATGGACAATAATAAATTAGTTCAGATATAACTTGCCAGAAGAATCTCTGTGTGGGTTGATTGATGACTAAAGAATATCAGAAAGTTAAGATAAAAGCAAAACATAAGACTAGGACTACGCCAAGTAGGAACCTTGACAAATGAAAAGTAATTAAGTCAAGTCAAATCAAGCCAAGTAGTTTTTAGGTGACAATTTTTGCAAATAATCTGAACAGAAATTCTGCAGCTAAATTTTGTTTTGCAAGGAATACAGTAATATTATGTTAATAAATGTGACCTAGGAAATGCATTGACAAATATTCAGCAACCAAGCAATCTACAGAGTCAGATTTTTCACAACAAGGAAAGCTGAACAAATGGAACAAATCTGAACATCTTACAAAGGGTATCCAGTGGATTCGTGTGAGGGTGGGATTTCAAATGAGAGAGGTTCAGGAGTCATATAGATTTGGAAGGTTATGACACCCAGGTTCAGCTGGCCTGCCTTTAAATATCTGGAAATGGGAAGAGGTTTGCTGACCAGACATTGAGCAAGAATAAAGCTGTACATTATCTGAGACTGCAACAGAACCAGCACTGGAATCGTAACCATCATTTCAAGAGATTGCCTGCTCATCCCTTCCAGTCTCTAATTTAAATGTCCATGAGTAAACTACCTTTGAGAGGATGGAGCATAAAATATTAGGGAAAGATCTCATGAAAATTTGCCTTTCTGCTGTAACAGCTCTCCAAGATACAGGGAAGATTCTTTATGTTATTTAGTCTTGGTAGTCTTGCCAAGTAGCAACTAGAATTCCACAAGGAACTCAGAGAAGAATTTGATAATGATAGTAGTGGATGTAGTAGAGGCTAGGATGTAGCAGGATAGGATAATAGGATATGGCAGATAATTTCCTACTTAGACCTGTATTTAATGTGTCCCCAGAATAATTACAGATCAACAGGAGGTTATGCAAAGTGAAGCTAAAGCCTAATACAGAAGAAAAAAGTTTCATGATTGATTTCAACTTATGGCTTGGAAGTAGATGGAAATGTCAAACTCAGGTCACGCTCAAAAGTTTTTTCAGTCCCATACCCCATATTTTTTCTTTGTAACTGCCACTGCTTTCCTCTACTCTATTAGTACCAGCACAATTTCTCTCAGTTGCCTCTGGTCTCTTGGTCTCCCACCTGGAAAAAGCAGCCAGGACTCACAGTTTGGAGTAATTGTTGCTTTATTCCAGCAACCAAAACATTACAACAGCAAGTAAGAATATTTCTAAATAAAGCCAGCACTGAGAGCCACTGCCTCTCAGCACTTTAAGTACCCTAGTTCCGCCCCTCATGCTCATCTAAGCTGCATAACATCCATTCCTTCATTATATTAACGTCCACCCAGGGGTGGGATTCTACCAGTTCGCACCTATTTGCTAGAACCGGTTGTTAATATTCTAAGCAATTCGGAGAACCGATTGTTAGAAGAAATTACTGGCCTAATCCTGTAAGGAAGGCAGGAAGGAAGCATTCTGGTGTTGCTTACAGAAACTGCCTCTCCGTTAACCCTTATTACATTCTTGGCAGGACTAGACTTCCTGCCTCAGGAATTTCTCTGGAGTTTTTTTCACCTCCTTTGCTGGTACTTTGCTTGTGTGGAGTGACCATTTAAAGTTACAATGCCACTGAAAAAAGTGTCTTATGACCATTTTTCACACTTACAATTGTTGCAGCATCCCCACAGTCATGAAAGGCCAGGCGAGGAGATGCATGCCTTAATGTGATATTGAGTTGGCCACACCCAGCCAATAGCATGACCACCAAGCCATGTCCAGCCAGTCACATGACCGCCAAGCCACGCCCACTACCTAAGCCATACCCACAGAACTGGTTAAAAATTTGAATCTCACCCCTGCATCCACCTATCTGCAGCATCTTTCATCCTGTGATTGTGCCCAGTTCTGTGATTACCCACACCATGGCCATTCTCCTCTGAATGTCAGCCACCGCTCATCTCTCCTTCAGTCCCAGATTTAGTAGCTGCCACCCTTTCCCAGCCTACTGCAATCCCCCATTACCTTCTGATGACATCATCCTAGTCTCTCCATAGTCAGCATGACCATCACATCAGCTGGCTGTCAGGACCCAGCTTCCATCCAGAGCCCTCTCTGTGGACCATCTTGGGGGGACATGGTGCATTAGTGGGCCTCAGAGCAGCATCGGGTCAAAAAACACCTCTCGGTATTGATGGTTGGGGTGGCTGAGGTGGCGACAAGGTAAATATCAGTTCCTCCTGCTGCCCAACATAGTTGTCAGGCTCTGGCACATGTTGCAGCATGTCCAAAGCCTGACAATTTTGCTGGTTTCTAATGCCACTGCTTTGAACCTAAAATTTTATGACACTTCCTGTCAAAGTATTTTGTTAATTCAAGATCCAAACAATGTCACCACCACCACCACCCCAGTTAGATGGTATTCTTTGCATCATTGAATGCAGGCAATGGTGCACACAGTGAGAGATTTCTGCACTTTTTCCACAAGAAGGTTCAATCTCTTCTTCATTTTTTCTAAAGGAAGATTAGATTGTCCATACATCAAAATGCTTTCTCTCACAATCCTTTCCAGGATAGATGGAGTAAGGATGTCCCTTTTCTATGTAAGACAACACATAATCTTCTTCATATCGGCCCAGATATCTATTTCTTGTTTCCATGTCATGGTAGTTGGTTCTTCATCTCCACATATTAGAGGGTCTTGAAAAACTTAATAAATAGAACCAAAGTTGGATAGGGGATAGAGTTTCTCTCAGCCCCAAACACCACACAGGTTAGTACTTCCTTTAACTAGATAGCAGAAAGGAATAATAATAATAGGATTGTTGCAAGGAAAATAGGAATAGGAAAAAGTATTAGGAATGAACCACAATACAAATACTAATGATTCTATCCCTTTGTTAATATAGGTGACAACCATGTTGTGTTTTGTGGTAAGTGCATAATACTGCTGGCTTATATTTAAGTGATTTTTCACTAGAAGTCCAATATCCCATCAGTCACTATTTTTGAACCAAGTACCACCAGGCACCAAATTCAGTTGGCATATCTTAAAGCCAGGCTGAATTTATTACAGTAGCAGAAAATATTTACCTTCTAAAGAAGATTTATTCATGTTGACTTCCCAAGTACTTTTGAATTGAATGTTCTCCTTGAGAAACTACAGAGGTCTATTATATAGAATAGACTATAGAATCCTATTGTTGACATGCAATATTCATATTTTCTTGATGAATACAGTAAATAGGAAATTATCTGTTCCATCTGCTACTTCTCTGGATTCCCTGGAGAGTTGCAGGAGTTGCTGGGAAAGACTACAGACACTAAAGGACATGGTTAATCTTCTTCTGGAGAATAATAATAAAGAGATAGCAAAAAGTCTATCAGATATGTCTATATGATAAGTGAGAAAAATAATATAATACAGAGATTAAAATTAATGTTTGGAATTAATTTCTGTCTTTCAGTCAAAAATCATCCTTGAGCAAGAATGCTCTCCTCTCAATATATAGGAAATTAGTTATTTTTAAAAATATATATAACATGCTTTCATTTAAGCCTAGGGATTATCTCTAAATTGCAAAAAAAAACTTTCTTAAGACTGAGATATTTTTATAAATTTTATTTTTAAAGGCAAACATCTTGCTTATCACATTGTCAGCAATGATAAGTGAAAACTTGGAGATGTTACTACCTCCTTACTAGCTGTTCTCTTTTATTTAGTTCAGGTTGTAAGAGAATACAACCTGGGTAAAGAAATGCATGCCAGTAACCCTACACTGGAGCCAAAGATGGAGAAGATTTCCACAGCTAACATGTATTTGCCTTTGGTGTTCACATAGGCTGGGGAAAAAGACAATCACACACTGCAGAACATCAGCATGCTGAATTCAGGTGATGAACTTGGCTTCGTTAAAGGTGTCGGGCAAGTTCCTAACTAGGTAGGTGACCATGAAATTGACTAGGGCAAGAATGTTCATGAAGCCCAAGACACAGTAAAACATATAGGTAGACCCTTCATTACATTCCAGTATAATTTCTTTATGCAGGGAATATATAGGGCAGAAGTTCACCGCCCCGAGTCCCTTCACCGCCCCGAGTCCCTTTTGGGAGAGGGGGCGGTATATAAGTCTAATAAATAAATAAGTTGCCAGCCAAATTGCACAAAGAGATGCTTGAAGAAAGGAGCAGGAAAACACAATAGAAGTAGCCAATCTGTTCCCTACCCATTTCCTTCCAGATCCTGGCTTGGTGGCCATGAAAGCCAGAACTATGATGATAGTCTTGGCCAGCACACAAGAAATTGCGACAGAAAAAATGAAAGTAAAAACAACTTGTCGAAGGAGACATATCAGTGCTGTTGGCTGATCAATGAAAAGAAAAGCAGAAAGAAAGGAGAAGAGAAGAGAAGAGAGGTAAGGAGAACATAGGAGATGCTCTGGTTGTTAGCTTTGACAATAGTTGTGTCATTGTGCTTAATGAAGGTAGCTAGAACAAATACTGTCATTAAAGCAAAGGAAAATGCAAACACCAAAGACATAATTCCTAAAACGTCTTGATAAGATAAGAATTGATAATGCATGCATTTTGGTGGAAATTTGTATATTGATCTTCTGGAGATGGGACACAGTCATCTGCATCTGAAAAAGAACATAATATATTGTTTATATTACTACAGCTGAATGCAAAATTATATACTTGTGACTTTATGTATTAGAATGTAAAGGAAACAATTCCATTGTATTCTAAGGTGTGAAAATTGTAATTTACAAGTGAAATGGGAGGCAAAGAATCTTGAATAATTAACCAACCAACACATTATGTCTTATTCAATCAACAAATTCTATTGACGCATATCTTACCCTCTTGTGCTGAAATCTTTTCTTCTGCACATGGAAGGTAGTCATAGCAACAGAAGAGTTTCCTTTCCTTTATGGTTTTTCTATGACCTGAAAGACAATGATCATTGCACACAGAAAGAGGCTGAAGCTGAAAGGCAAAGAAAGAAAAGGAAAATGTTGAATTAGGTGGTATCAGTATGAGGGTTATAGAAGACATTAATTTATTTTTTGATATCATGCTTATGGTCCACCAATGTCTTTCTTCAACAGCATCGGTTCAGTTAAAGAGATTTTGAGTCAAGTGATGAATCATGCATGAATAGTAATATACCAAGCAAAAATAAATAAAATCATCTTAACTCTGGAAGGTGAACAGAAGGGGATTAATGCACAAGATGCTATTCAATTGTCCAGTTTATTTATTTTGCCTAATGAGAAGCTTTTTAGAATTGAGTAACTTATTTCCTTGTAGCCAATGTTTGGGGAGAGCACACAGTATATAATCTCCAAAGTCCAAAATCTGTATGATTGATTGATTAGCTGCTAGAAGAAGTAAAACCTCATTGGCTACATATATATACCTTCTCAATAGATGTTTCTTCACCAATATGGTTGTTCAGATGTTCCAACAGGGCACTCATCACTATTATAATAAAGCCCAACAATCTTGCTGCTAGTAGCCTTCTTTTTACCTTTCCTTCTGCCTATCCTAAAATTATAAATTTATCCAAATATGATAATTTGAGTCTGGTTATTTATTGAATAATATGTATAAATCAGTAGTTCCCAAACTTTTCAGGCCACTACCCCCTTGGTCCTACAAACTCATCCTTGGTGCCCCCCACCAAGGGGTGGGATTCAAATTTATGTGGGTGTGGCCTAATTTGAGGGTGTGGCTTGCTGGTCATGTGATGGGTGGGTGTAGCCTGCTGGTCAAGTGACTGGCTAGGCATGGCTTGCTGGTCACGTGACTGGCTAGCGTGGCTTTCTGGCTGGGCATGGCTTGCTGGTCACATGACCAGGTAGGTGTGGTTTGATCATCATGTGACTGGGTGGGCATGGCCAGGTGACTGGCAAACCAAATACAAGTGGTCCTCACTTAATGGCCAGTTGTTTAGCAAGTGTTCTAATTTATGATTGGCCTCCCCAGAGCTACTTGACCTGTTTTTGGAGTTTTGACAGCCATGCACATACATAAATACATACTCCCTTCTAACCCTGCTGGAGCAGGTTATTGGACTAGAATCAGCAAAGCATCTCTGATTAGATTCTAGTAGTGACTAAAATCTAATCACAGTGTAAGGCATCCAGAAAGTATCCATGATATCAATCACTCCGAGACATTTTCTCTCCAATTGATTTATTTATGGTATGTCTAAAGCAATTTCCCAAAATGAAATTTTTTTGTGTGTTACACAGAATCTACCTTCTCTCTCCCTTCTCTCCTCCCACTTCTACACTTCATAAATCATGAGAACCAATTAGCTGCAACTGGAATTTCTTAATACGACATACAGAATAACCTTGAAATTTTCAACTCCTCCAACTCCCTTTAAAAAATGTGGCAGTTGAATTTCAAAGCTGACAGGCATCCCCCCTTGAAAACTCATCCTCCTAAAAGAAAAAAAAAACACATACAGGGGTTAATACAATGTCCTTAACCTCCTCTCCCCCCTCCATGAGGACCCTTCATTTTGTGGGGGAAATCCTCATGGAATTGGCTGAGAGGGTATCCTTTCCATAAGACCAAATATTGCAATCGGCCACGGTGTAATCTAGAATCAAGAATTTTTTGAATCTCATAATGTGTTTCTCCCTGTACTGTTAACAGTTTAGGGGGAGCAGTCGGCAGTGATCTTATCATTGATGTAGTAGCTGGTTTTAGTAAACTACAATGGAACCCCGGATGAATCTTCCCCAATGGTGAGGAAGACTTAGTTGGACAGTGACCGTGTTGATTATCTTTGAAATTGGGAATGGACCCAAGAATTTTGGACCCAGCTTCTTACTGGGCAGTTTCAACCTAAGATACTTGATTGACAAATATACTTTGCCCCTACTTTAAAAGGCAGTTGAAGGGATCTATGTTTATCTGCCTGTTTTTTTATAATTTTTTGCAGCTTTGGTCAAAGCATTTTTTTGTATCTTCCCACCCTTTCTTTATTGAGTTCATCCATTCTGTTAGGGACATGGATGAGGGAGGTTGTCTAGGTAACTCTGGCATTGGGACAAAATCCATTCCAGTGTTGATTTGGAATGGTGTCAATCCTGTGCTGCTATGTACTGCATTATTATAAGCGACTTCTGCAAAAGGTAATAACTCAGCCCAATTTTCTTGTTAATAATTTCATAGCATCTAATGTATTGTTCAATCATAGTGTTAGTCCTCTCTGCTGCTCCATTACAAGCAGGATGGAAAGCTGAGGGTAACCCTTGAAAGGAACCAATGGATATCAGAAATTCCCTCCAAAATTTTGTGGTAAATTGTACCCCTCTGTCTGATATTAGTTTATGAGGTATCCATGTAGTCTATAGATTTATTTCATGAACAGCTTTGCAAGTTTTTTTCACAGATGGAAGTCCTTTGCAACAGTGGTGGGATTCAATTTTTTTTACTACCGGTTCTGTAGGCATGACTTGGTGGGTGTGGCGGGGAAGGATACTGTAAAATCTCCAGTCAGAGGTGGTATTTGCTGGTTCTCTGAACTACTCAAAATTTCCATTACCGGTTCTCCACAACTGGTCATAATCTATTGAATACCACCTCTGCTTTGCAGGCTATAAAATGGGCCTGTTTAGAGAATAAGTCAATTATAATCCAAATGATCATATTCCCTTCACTCTATGGTAATTTAACAACTGCCTGGCTTCCTGTGATTTCTTCCCAAGATTGGGTTGGTTCAGCAACTTGTTACAGGAGACCAGGGGTTTTTCCAGTTCTGTGTTTCATTGTGGCACAAATTGAACAACTTTTTAAATAGTCCTCGACATTAAGTTTCATTTTTGGCCACCAGAACTGTCTTCTCAGTAAATGTAGGGTTTTTAGGAATCCGAAGTGGCCTCCCAGCCGGGAGTCGTGGCTACGCTTTAGTACCAGTAGTCTTGGGGTTGTGGGTCTATAAAGTTTAGTCCTTTTCCAAGCTAGTCCATCATTCATTGTCAACTCGGTTTGTTGGTCCAGGAACCAAGGATCAGTCAATAGGGCCATTTTCAATTCCACTGTAAGCTTTTCTTCCAGGCTTTTGGGGTTGCGGTTGGCTTGGGCTCGAGTGGTCACCTGGCCAGCTGATTGAGCATCTGAAATTAAGGCTTGTACTATTTTATCTTGGCTGTCAAACTGAGGTTTTCTGGACAGTGTGTCCATCAGTACATTTTTCCCTCTGGGGATATATTTAATGTTGAAATTGAATCGCTTGAAATATTGAGCCCAGCAGATTTTTTGGGCAATAATCTCCTAGGGGTCCTTAGAGCCTCAAGGTTCTTTTGATCAGTCCATACCTCAAAGGCCTCGTGCACCCCTTCTAGAAAATGCCTCCAAATCAATAAAGCCCATCATATGGCAAATGCTTTTTTCTCCCAGACTGCCCAACTTCACTCTGTGTCTGTCTGCTTTTTGGCCACATAAGCGCAAGGCATCAGTTGGCTTTGAGAGTCTTTCTGAAGCAAAATGGCTGCCACCGCTACATCACTTGCATCTGTTTGGACAATAAAAGGCTTGGTCGTGTCTGGGTGCTGGAGTTTGGGCTCAGCTGCGAAGAGGCATTTTAAGGTCTCGAAAGCTTTCTGACAGTCCATAGTTCAAGCCAGGATCTGACTCGGCTTGATTTGGTGGGTATGGGCTCATTTTTAATAGCTCTGTCAATAGGAGGGCAACTTCAGCAAAGGACGGAATGAATTGTCTATAGAAGTTGGCAAACCCCAAGAAACTTTGAAGTTGTTTTCGGGTTCTGGGAGGTTGCCAGTCCAGCACTGCTTTCACCTTTCCGGGATCCATTTCAATCCCCAGGTTGGATATTCGGTAGCCTAAGAAGTTTTTCTATAATTTGTCGGACCAATTGAACATGTTCTTCCATGAATTCACTGAAGATAAAGATGTCAATCAGGTACATCAGGACCTCCGGGAAAGGTGCGAGTGTAGCACCTCATTGATGAGCTGCATAAACACTGCAGGAGCCCCCTGAAGTCCGAAAGGCATGACTTTGAATTGGAAGCTACCCAGAGGGCAGTTAAAAGCAGTTTTCCACTCATCTCCCTCTTTGATGCAGACCCAGTAGTAAGCTTCTCTGAGATCTAGCTTGGTGAATATCTTGCCCTTCGACAGGTGGTTCAATAAGTCCTTCATAAGGGGGAGAAGATATATGTTTTTGATGCATATGGTGTTCACGCCTCTAAAGTCAATACACAATCTCAACCCACTATCTTTCTTCTCCTTGAACAACATGGGGGCAGCTAATCTTGATTTGGCAGGCTCAATAAAGCCTCGCTCCAAATTGCTGTCGATGTATTTCCTTAATTCAGTCATTTCAGCAGGCGTCATGGAATACATCTCTGGTTTTGGTAATTTTGCCCCGGGCTTTAATTCTATGGCGCAATCAGTGGCTCGATGGGGAGCTAAAACATTACACTCTTCTTCATTTGAATGCTTCAGCCAAGTCTTTGTATTGATTGGGTACCTGAGGGTTATCTGGGAGAAGGTGGGATGCCATGGATGCTGGCTCAGGCTCTGGGTTCAAGCTGACTGGTGGCTTTGTAATGGGTAACAGAGGGGGCAATGGGCCCAGTCCAATGAGGATTTTTCTGAATTCAGCCTCCCATTTGATCATTGGGGACCATTTGTCTAACCAAGCAAATCCCAGTATGATTGATTCTGACATTTTTGGGGCCACTATGAAGTGTATGAATTCGCAATGGGGCCCTAATTCCATTTTGATCAATTCTGTCATTTGAGTGGCTGGGGCCCCTCCAATTAAGGTTCCATCCACTTGCTCAAATCTGATTGGGCGTTTTAGCGGGTTAGTCTTTATGCCCAATTGTTCAACGATGGGGAGTCCGATAAGACATCTAGAACACTCAGTATCAATGACAGCTTCTAACTCCCCGGCCTTTCCCATGTTTGGTACCACTAACTTGACTGTAAAAGATATGATAGGATCACTCACCATTGGGTCATTTTTGCAGGTCGGGTTCTCGGGGACATGGTGTCGGTCTGGTGGTCCATTGCTCCCATCTGCACAGAGGGGGCTTTCCCAGCTGCATTTGGTGAACCTGCTCCTGCCTGGAGGTCTTCCTTGATTCTTCTGACCTCTAACAGTATTAGGCTTCAACTGAAGAACTTGTGGTACAGGAGCAGTGGCCAGACAGTCTGCTGCCCTATGACCAGCTTGGCCACATCGGTAACATTTCAGCAGCCTGGTGGGTCAGGTACGAGCAGTTTCAGCTGGTCCAGTTGGCGGTCTCCTCACCACAATTCTCTTAGGTGGGGCTGCCAGAAGGGGTTTCCTATGTGGGTTGATGCTGCGATCTAAGCTGAGGGAGGTGGAATACCACGATTGTAAGGTCTCTGGAATTCCCCTAATTTCACAGATCTTCTTTACTTCTGGATCAATGGCTTTTTAAAAATAGTGTAAAGTCATTCTTTCAGGCCAATCCATGAGGTGGCTTGCGACCCTTCTAAAGTCCCAAATGAATTCTGACAAGGATTGCTTGCCTTGCCTCATTTCCATTAACTTCTCTTCATTCTCTGGTACCCTGTCTGGATTTTCAAATCTGAGTCTTAATAATTGAATAAATCCATTGTATAATTCAGGGCTTGTTCATTGTGTAGTTGGGCCACCCAATCTGAAGCATTTCCTTCATTCATCCCATTTGTTATGGCCATAACCAAATCGTGCTCTGTGATGTATTAGTCTCCAAATTGTTCTATATGGGATCAGATTCAAGTGCGGAAGTAATTGAAATGTTCATGGAGGCCATTGAATACGGCCTCAAAGAGTATTTGGTCCGGCCTGGGTCGTGATTGCGGAGGTGGCCCATGCCAAGCCCCTGCAGGTTGTACTGGAATGGAAGGAACAGGCTGGGTAGGCCCCCTGAATCCTGGCTGGGGGTGCCCCTCTGGAATAGGGGTCCCTGTGGCCTTGCTGATGGTTGGGGCTGCAATTGTGGTTTCCAGGAGGAAGATGGGTGTGGCATGGTTCCCTGGTCTGGTGGAGGGGAAGTGGCTGCTGTCTATTGTCTGGGAACCCCCCTTCAGACCAGGGCTGTGTTGGTGCTGGCTGCCATTGGCATTGAATCCACCCCTGGCCTGGATGAAATCCCCACCCTGGAGGGATACTCTCTGCAGGGGGCAAAATTCCTTCTGGAAAATGAGGGGATTGCCTCAGAGGCTGCAACATACCTCTGTCAGTTGATGCTTCTTTCTGGCTTCCTCCAACTTGCATATATATAGTCTCCTCATTCCTCACGATACTTGGGTAAGTGAATCTGGGTAGTCTCAAGCTTCCACCTGTCCAAACAGACTGTGAGACCAAACTTGTCACCTTTAAATTCTGGAATTGTTGATGTAAATCTGCCCTTGATGGGCTTCCAGCATAAATCTGGGGGTTGTCTTCTTGAGAGAATTCCAACCCCAATTGTCTCTCTTCCCTCCAATCTGACAGAATAGCAATATGCCTGGGGCTAGAGAAAGATTTCTCTTCAGACAGCTGGGTTACATCTGGGTTATAACAATTTCCTGAGTTGAAACGCTTCGATGTAACTCCCAAATTACTTTCTCCTACTGCCATTCTGAAAGCATCCATTACCTTCTCCAAACAAGGGCTGGCAGGTTCAATTAATGCTCCAGAGGGAGGGCCCCCACATGCTCCCCCCTGCACATTTCCAGCCTCGGCTGATTGTTGATCTTTCTCCATCTCTGGGAAAAGAACTCCGGGGTATTAGCCAAGCCCCTTCAAAAAATAAATGTGGACTTTGGGAAATAAATTTAAGACATCCAGAAAATATCCATGATATCAATCACTCCGAGACATTTTATCTCCAATTGATTTATTTAGAAACAGACATGGTATTTCTAAAGAAATTTCCCAAAGTGAAAATTTTTTTCACGTTATACAGAATCCACCTTCTCTCCTCCCTTCTCTCCTCCCACTTCTATACTTCATAAATCATGAGAACCAATTAACTGCAACTGGAATTTCTTAATATGACATACAGAATAACCTGAAATTTTTCAACTCCTCTAACTCCCTTAAAAAAATGTGGCAGCTGAATTTCAAAGCTGACACAAAGATGCTTTGCTGATTCTTGTTGATTTGTTTTATTTATATTTCTTTATTTTATGTTGCTGAATTGCATTGAAATGTGTATCCCTTTTTGTGCACAGCCCAGAAGCTTTTGTGATTCTTTGCAGCAAAAATTACTGACCTCTGGCTTTGCTCTACTTTTCAAACGTGCTGCCACTGCCATGTTCTAGCTGCCAACCCCACAGGTCCATCTCATTGAGTCCCTTGCACCAGAGGGTCCTCGTCAAGCAAGTCCAAGCGGAGTGGTGCATCAAGTCAATGGGGTGAGCCTGAGAGAGGGAAAGAGAGAGAGAGAGAAAAGAAAGAGAGAGAGAAAGAGAGAAGGAAGAAAAGAAAGAGAAAAGGGAAAGAAAGAAAGAAAGAAAAGGGACAAAGAAAGAGGGGGGATGGAAGGAAGGGACAGAAAGAAAAAGAAATAAAGAAGGAGGGAGGGAGGAGAAAGATAATGAGATATCTATTCTAGTCCAATCACCTGCTCCATCGGGGTTAGAAGGGAGTGTGTGTGTGTGTGTGTGTGTGTTTTCTCCTTCTACTGGTAATTTACCAGTACATTTTGGTTTTGCCTTCTTCAGAATTTGCACTATAATACATTGGGGAAAAGTAATTTTTTAGGATGGAGATCACAACTTGCCTACAAAAGTTGTGAATGCTTCAACACTGGAAGTTTTTTTAAAAAATGTTGGATAACCATTTGTCTGAAGTGGTGTAGGGTTTCCTGTCTAAGCAGAGGGTTAGACTAGAACGGCGGTTGTCAACCGGTGGGCCGCGGCCCACTGGTGGGTCATGAGAAAATTTTGGTGGGCCGCAGAGAAATCTCACCCTCAGAACACCCCCCCAAAGCAATTAATCCAGGCTGCGCAGAAACACAAGGCTGCTCAGCCTACATGGCCTGTGGGAACCCTCCCTGCCCACTCACTCCTTACCCGGCAAACTTGTCTGCTAAGTTGCTATTTTTCCTTTTTCCGATCATCATCTGTTCTGCTGCACCAGGAGATTTAGATTAGCTAGGAAGCAGGAAATGGTTGGATTTCTTGCTTTCTAGCTAAGCACAGCCAAACCTCCCTTAGGATTGAGGTTTGTTTGTAAGCAAATTCAGTGCAGACTCACAGCAAGTAAATTTGAGAGACTGAGCTAGTCGATGGTAGATAGATAGATCACTGAATGATTTTGTGAGCAACTCAATCTGCCTGCTTTGCCTGATTTTGGATAAAAGTTGCTTTTTTAAAATAAAAAATTCAATATTTACATACATGGTGTGTTGTGAGTTAATTTTGTGAGTTTGCTAGCTAGCAAATTTTATGAGTTTGCTTGCAAGCAAATTTTATGTGACAGACTGAGCTAGCCAATGGCAGATAGATAGATTTCTGAATGAATCTGTGATTCTGTGAGCAACTCAATCTGCCTGCCTGCTTTGCCTGATTTTGGGTAAAAGTTGCTCTTCTTTTATAAAAAAAAATCAATATTTATATAAATATTTATAATATTTACATACAAGCCTTGCCCAGCCAGTCACATGACCACCAAGCCACACCCAAAAATTAGGCCATGCCCACAGAACCAGTTAGTGGTACCTGGGATCTAAAATTATGAGTTTGGTGGTCCCTGAGGTCCAAAAGATTGGCGACTCCTGGACTAGAAGATCTCCAAGGTCCCTTCCAACTCTATTCTATTCTATTCTATTCTATTCTATTCTATTCTATTCTATTCTATTCTATTCTATTCTATTCTATTCTATTCTATTCTATTCTAATTCTAGTCTAGTCTAGTCTAGTCTAGTCTAGTCTAGTCTAGTCTAGTCTATTCATTCTATTCATTCAAGAGTACGGGGCCTAAGATAGAGCCTTGTGATACCTACTGCATACTTCCTTTCATGTAGAGGTAGTATCATTCAGGACTACTCTTGAGTATAGTTTGTCAGCCATCTACAAATCCATTGTCAACTCGTAAAGCCCATTATTCAAGATTATTATGGAAAACTATACCATCAAGAGAACATTCAGGAGGAAAGAATTCAACAATATCTACAGGAAGTAAATTTGCCCCAGATACCTAAAGATATTGAAATAATGTTAGAAAATAACATAACAATGATAGAATTAACAGAAGCCTTAAAAAAGCAAAACATTGGGAAAGCACCAGGCCCGGATGATTTGCCAGTGGAATTTTATAAGACATTTCAGGAAACATTGCTTATTAGAAGTAATGAATGTAGTTATGACAAAGAAGAGAATACCCAAAACATGGTCAGAAGCATATATTACACTTATACCAAAGGAGGACACAGACTCACAGCAAGTTAAAAACTACAGACTAATATCACTACTAAATTCAGATTATAAAACTTTTGCTTCAATTTTGGCAGAAAGACTGAAAAGATACTTAAATAATTTTATTCATCCTGATCAAAATGGATTTCTGCCAAAGAGACAAATTAAAGACAATATGAGAATAATTTTAGATACACTGGAATACTATGAGGCACATCCCAAAAAACAAATGGCTCTGATGTTTTTAGATGCACAAAAAGCCTTTGATAATGTGAATTGGCGTTTTATGCTGTTACAATTGGATCAAATGGGCTTTGGTAAAAAATTTACTCAAGCCATAGAAATGATATATCATAAACAAACTGCAAAGGTTATGGTAAATGGAGAGTTAACAGACTTTATAGATATAACAAAAGGGACTAGACAAAGCTGTCCACTGTCACCTCTTGTTTGTGTTAATATTGGAAGTGCTGAATAGGAACATCAGAGAAGAAAAAGAAATAAAAGGAATGAATATTTAAAAAAGAAGAGTATTAATTACAAGCTTTTGCAGATGACCTGATATTCATATTAGAGGATCCATCGGAGTTAGCACCTAAATTGATAGAGAAGATAGAAGAGTATGGGAAAGTAGCAAGTTTGAAAATAAATAAAGATAAAACAAAAATTTTAACAAATAACATGTTAGCAAGATGAAAGAAAGAATTGGAGGAAGTTCTGGGGATCCAGGTCATAAATAAGGTTAGTATTTAGGAATATGTATAACACCAAGATGTAGCACACTTAAGGAGGATAACTATCTTAAACTCAAACAACAGATTGCAACAGGCTTGATAAAATGGGAAAATTTACAATTATCATTGATTGGGAGAATATCTACAATTAAGATGAATGTATTGCCTAGAATCTTAGACTTATTCCAGACAATTCCAATCAGATTAGGGAAAGAATTTTTTGAAGATTTAAACAAAATAGTGTTAAAATACATCTGGCAGGGGAAGAAAGTGAGAATAAAACTCAAATTGCTACAAGATGCAAGAATAAGAGGATTTGCTTTGCCCAATTGGGAATTATACTACCAAGCAATGAGTTTGATGTGGGTAAAAGAGTGGATAACATTAAGGAATACCAGATTTTTTAATTTAGAAGGACATGACTTGCTGTTAGGATGGCATGCCTTCCTCTAGTATAAGGGAACTAAAATGTAGGGGTATTTTAGAAGACATTATATTTGAAAAGCATTGTTTCCTAACTGGGAGAAGATAAAAAAGCAATATTACTTAAAAATTCCACTATGGTTATCTAATATTGAAGATTTTTCCTATCCAATAATATATAAAAAAGAACAATTAGATATGGTGAAATATTGAATGAAAAGGGTGAACTTAAATCTATGCAAGCATTGGAAGAACAAAATGTAAAAATGAATACAATCTAGACTTGATAAAGATGTTAAAACAGAAGGTATTTATGATAAGTTGATTGATTTAGATAAAATTTTAACAGGTACTGATGAAAAAGTAATCAAAAAACTTTATGGACACTTGTTGGAATTTAAATTAGAGGAAGAACAAGTTAAAGAAACAAAGATTGCGTGGGGGAAAAATTTTGGATATGGGATTGACTTAGATAAATGGCAAAAATTGTGGTCTCAAAATTATAAAATGACAATGTCAACTGCATATAAAAAAAACTTGTATAAGATGTTTTACAGGTGGCACTTACCCCCGATGAGAATTGTGAGGCTGTTCAAGAATATTGGATAAATGTTGGAAATGTAATCAGATACCTGGTTCATATTACCAGATGTGGTGGACATGCTCGGATGCAAAAAGATATTGGACTATAATCCACACATGGTTGGAAAAAATGACAAAACAACATATAGACTTTAAATCTGAGATATTTTTATTGGGAATTATACCAGAAATATATTGTAAAGAACTCAAATATTTGATTGTAAATATTTTAACAGCAGTTAGAATTGTATTTACTAAGAATTGGAAAAAGAGGAAATTATTAAGAAAATCATGGACTGTGCCAAAATGAGTAAATTGACATTTGAAATTAGAGAACAAGAGGATAACAATTTTATATGATATGGGATTTATATTATCAATGGTTAGATAAAAAGACATGGTAAAGAAATAGATTAGTAAGCCATATACTAAAAGTTAATAGATTTTATTTATTTATTATTTATTTATTTTCAAATTTTATATACCGCTCCCATCTCCCAATGGGACTTGGGGCGGTTTACAGCCAAATAAAATATAATCCAGTACAATATTTAAAATACAATTAAAAAGATTAAATAAGTGGCTGAAGCTAAAACAAACTATGACGTTAAAAGTTTAAAAAGTTAAAACCAGTTAAAATCAATTAAAAACCCTACCCATAACTCTAGGTCAAACCGACTAGATGAAATAGGTGGGTTTTCAGCACGCACTGGAAGGCTAGTAGATCAGGGATGATCCTCATCTCCGGGGGTAATTCGTTCCAGAGGGAGGGTGCTCCCACAGAGAAGGCCCACACCCTCGAGGTCACCAGCTGGCACCGTCCCGCCAGCGGTACCCCGAGGAGGCCCACTCTATGGGAGCGCACTGGCCAACGGGAGGCTGATGGTGGCAGTAGGAGGTCCTGTAAGTACCCAGGACCCAAGCCATGGAGTGCTTTGAAGATGACCACTAGCACCTTGAATCGCACCCAGAAGGCAACTAGGAGCCAATGCAGCTTGTGCAGAAGTGGTGTAACATGGGAGCTCCGCGAAGCCCCCAAAACCACCCGCGCGGCTGCATTCTGCACCAGCTGAAGCCTCCAGATGCTCTTCAAGGGGAGCCCCATATAGAGAGCATTGCAATAGTCTAGACAGGAGGTGACAAGGGCGGATGTGACTGTGCGAAGTGCATCCCGATCCAGAAAGGTCCGCAAATGGTAGAAAAAAAAAAAGCCCCCCTGGCAACGGCCGCTATATGTTCTTCTAACGACAGCTGTATGTCCAGGAGGACACTCAGATTGCGCGCCCTCTCCATGGGGGCAAGAATTCCCCCCCCACATGACCAGTGATGGAGTTAACTAGCTATATCGGGGTTCCAGAAAGCACAGCCACTCAGTTTTGGCCGGGTTGAGCTGAAGCCTGTTTTGCCCCTTCCACCCCCGCACAGCCTCCAGGCACCGGGTCATCAATTCCACGGCTTCGTCGGGGTGGTCTGGGGTAGAAATGTACAGCTGCGTATCATCAGCGTACTGATGGAACTCTACCCCAAAGCCACGGATGATCTCACCCAGTGGCTTTACACGAACCCCTGAGAGCACAGACCCCTAGGCACCCTACAAGTCAGGGGCCTCGAGGCCGATCTCTGCCCCCCTGCCAACACAAATTGTGAGCAGTCGGAGAGGAAGGAGGAGAACCACCTTAATAGGGTGCCTCCCATCCCCAACCTCCCCTGCCGCCGCAATAGGATACTGTGGTCGACAGTATCAAAAGCCGCCAAGAGATCTAACAGGACTAGGACAGAGGAACAACCTCTGTCACAGGCCCTCCAGAGATCATCCACCAACGCAACCAACGCCGTTTCTGTGCTGTACCCAGATCTGAAACATGATTGGCATGGATCCAAATAGACAGCTTCATCCAGGTGCTGCAGGAGCTGTCATGCCACCACACTCTCCACAGCCTTCACCATAAAGTGAAGGTTGGAGACCAGACGATAATTAGATAATAAAGTTGGGTCCAGGGATGGTTTCTTGAGGAGGGGTCTCACTACCGCCTCTTTCAAAGCAGCAGGCAGAAGCCTCTCACTCAAGCAAGTGTTAATAATACCCTGAAACCAACCTCGTGTCACCTCCCGAGTGGCCAATACCAGCCAGGAGGGACAAGGATCCAGCAAACATGTGGTGGCATTAAGCCCATCCAGCATCCTGTCCACATCATCGAGGGTCACAGGATCAAACTCCCCCCAAATGACCCCCCCGAACTCTGCCCCTGCCATCCCATCCAGAGTTGCCAGTTAGAGTCCAACCCATCCTGGATCTGAATGATTTTGTCCTGCAGAAAATTGGAAAAATCCTCAACCCTCCCTTGCAAAGGATCCTCCTGCATTCCCACTTCTAAAAGGGAGCAGGTCACCCTGAAAAGGGCAGCTGGGTGATTTTCTGTGGACGCAATAAGGGCAGAAAAGTGAGAATGTTTTGCCACCCTTATCACCACTTAATAGGTCCTAATATAGGACCGTAATAGTGTTCGGCCAGATCCGGAGTGGGTGGTCCTCCAACCACTCTCTAGGCGTCTTTTCCAGCGCTTCATCTCCCTCAGCTCCTCAGAAAACCATGGAGCCGATCGGGATCGGCACCGGGTCAAAGGCCGCAAGGGCACGACCCGATCAAGGGCCTCAGCCGCCACCCTATCCCAGATGGCCACCAGGTCCCCAACCGAGTTGTGTGTGCGACCATGGAAAATGGCCCATCAGGAACCTATCCGGGTCCATCAGGTGCCTGGGGTGGAACCATCACGTCAGTCCTGCCACCCTGCGATGAGGAGGAGTGGTATGGAAATCCAGTCTAAGGAGTGAATGATCAGACCATGACAGGGGCTCTACAACAACATCCCCTATACCTAGATCATCCTGCCATTGACCAGAGACATTCCAGGGGGGAAGAACTTCATGGTGGATGCTTTATCTAGATTACCTCAATATAAGTGGTTTGGCATATTGTCCCCACCAAACAGTTGGTAACTCCAGTGATTACCAGAGCCCAGAAAAAGAAGGAAGTTGAATTATCAAATGATTTATCTTCCCAATTAAAAGAAGCTCTGAAATTTGATGATTGGTTCTTGGCTCACTCAAATAACTGTACAGTTAGAGATGGATTGGCATGGGTGGGGGTGAAATTATATGTTCTAGAAAAGTTGAGAAACCAGATATTATAGCAAGCTCATGACTCTAAAGCTGCTGGACATTTTGGATTTGTGAAAACTTTACACTTGGTTAAAAGGCAATTTTGGTGGCCTACCTTGAAAAAAGACATAGAGGCTTATGTGGCTAGTTGTCCTATCTGTGCCTCAGCCAAACAGCCACCTGGTAAACTAGCAGGCTTTCTACAAAATGTGGCTAGGCCAACTGCCCCATGGAAAGAAATTTCTATGGATTTTATAGTGGAATTACCTGAAAGTGGGGGAAATACTGTTATTTGAGTACTAACAGATTTGTTTTCCAACAGGTACACTTAATACCATGTGCAAAGATCCCATCTGTGAAAACCTTGGCTAAACTGTTTATTTTACATATCTACATGTTACATGGTGTCTCTGAATGCATAATCTCAGGTAGGGGTGTCCAGTTTACCACAAACTTTTGGAAGGAGTTCCTGAAGTTATTGGGCTCTGTCCAGGGCTTAAACTCTGCCCACCACCCACAAACCAATGGGGCTTGTGAGAGAACTAACTCTGTATTGGAACAGTATCTTAGATGTTGTATAAATTATCAGCAAGATGATTGGACTGATCTACTGCCATTTGCTGAGATGGCATATAACAATTCAGTACATAGTAGTACTGGGTTTACTCCATTTAAAGTGGCTTTGGGACAAGACTTTGTACCTATACATGAGCTTCCATAGGAGAAACCTAACATTCAGCCATTGAATGAGTAGAGAACCCAACTCCAGCTTACCTGTCCCATTATCCATAAAGCATTAGACGATGCTTATCAAGCTCATAAAAATTTTGCAGATAAAAGGAGAACTCCACAAAAACCATATCAAGTGGGTGACAAAGTCTTCCTATCCACTAGATATTTGCAGACTACTCAAAAGTCAAAAAAGCTTGGACTTAACTATGTCAAACCTTTTCCAATTGAATGAATTGTGAATTCTGTGGCAATCCAACTGCAATTACTGAAAACCCTCTGGTGAATCCACCCTGTCTTCCATGTTAGTTTGTTAAAACCTGAACATACCTCCAAACTGAGACTGGCTCAGGTCGATCCCCCCGTGCCTTTGCTAATTGAAGGTGAGCAACATTTTGAAGTTAAAGAAATCTTGGATCCTAGGAACAAAGAGGTTGACTCCAATATTTAGTTGTTTGGAAACATTTTCCTCCTTCACATTCTGAATGGGTGAATGAGAAGGATTTTCGAGCTCCTAAGCTTGTCAAGGCATTTCATACAAAATATCCTGATAAACCCTGAACTTTAGTATTATGATGTTATATGCATATTATTCTTTTATCTTTTATTTTATTTTTTTTAGGACTAACATCTCTTTTTCAGGGTTGGGGAGAATGTCAGCCCTCAAGATTTTCTTCCTTTGCTTTGCATCTTTTTGCTGTCATGGGGGAGGAGTGGGGACATGATTATGGGAAACGAGCTTAACAAAACGGAACTGTTTAACAAAACAGAGCTGTTTAAGTTGGGGGGGGGGGAAGTTTCTTGCTTAGGCTTCTATCCTATGCTATGTGCAACCAAAACTCTTTATCAAAATATGCCAAGGTCAATGGACAGAGGCCTCATCACCACCTGGAGATGCCCACATGAACAACTTTTAATTGGATGAGCCAATTAAACTATTGGGAGTGGGAACGTTGCCATCACTTTATATATGTGATTTACGTGCTCATTTTCTCAGATTCAGAATTCTTTTGTTATTACCACTTGATTTCCAGTAAAAGATATCTTTTCTCCAATTAATGGAGTCCAAGTATTTCTTTCTTGGATTTTGAATGGAGCACCATCTGACAGTTATAAAGTCTTCTTACCGGTTTCAAGTCTTTTACAGCAGACAAATATCAACAGATAATCTTCAATATCAACAGGATATCAAAATAAACATGGTTAGTCAGTATCAGTCTGTAATCAGTCTGTATCAGTATAAAGAGAGATCACCAGTGAAAAAGAGAGAGTGAGAGAATTAAACCATGATCTATAGCTCTCTCTTATGGCAACTTGAAGCAGAATTAACTAATCAGAACACAGCATAATATTTGACAATATTTTTCCTTAAAGCTACAAACATATATATTTGTAATTTATATATTATCAACCCAACTACATTATTTACATATACATAACACCCTCCCACTTGTGATTGTAGGACTGTAATTTTGTCACTTGTATCCTTACGATTTATATTAATTGTTTCCTAGTATGATTTGATTGCTGATTGTACCCTATGACTATCATTAAATGTTGTACGTTATGATTCTTGATTCTTAACGAATATATCTTTTCTTTTATGGATACTGATGGTATTTGCACCAAGACAAATTCCTTGTGTGTCCAATCACACTTGGCCAATGAAAAACAACACTAAAACAATGGTGTGAAAAGATAAATGATCTGACAGATATGCTACTTCATCCTTCCTCTCTTCTTCGCCCACCTACCTGCTGTGAGAATGAGTAGAAAATTACTCTTTTATAAAATAAATGTAATTGTATTATAAAATGTTAATGACTCTTATTGCAAGATTCAACAGCAAGGCTACAAATGGTAAAGGAAGAACCATTGTGTGTCAGCTTGATCGGAATGTGCAGGGAAGTGTGGCCTTGCTCTAAACAAACTGTAGAAAACAAGATAAGATAAATCTTGTTGTAATAGGATAAAAGGAAGTCATGTTTGTCATATATGCAGGATGTGTTATTTGTTTGCAAGATGTGTTTGTCACATACACAGGATGCGTTTATCAAGTACACATGTACATATGTATTGTTTGAAACCCTAAAAGTGCACTTCATGTTTTCAATCCGCTTTGGGAAGAGACGTGGAGGCCTGCCTTTGCAAATGCATTTTTATGTACATCAGAGTTGTCTGTCGAATTTGTGAGTATAAAATAAAATTTGGAATGTTTTTAAATCTCACAATCAGCCAATCAGCAGGAGTTGCCCATCAAATGACAGCATCAGGCAGAAGATGAGAAGGAGGATAAAAGTCAAAGTGGCAGTTTTGCAGCTCTCATTCTTTATGAAAAAGAGGCTGAATAAACAAATCCAAAACCCAAAAGGCAAACTAAAAAGGCAAAATGAAAGATAGAATGTCCTGTTGAGGCAGAAAATTAGAAATGAGGGAGCAGGTGAGAAAACTGGGGAGGGAGAGGCATTTATTTCCTCTCCTTAGAGTGGCCTGAGGGAAAAGTTCTTCAAGCAATTTACATCACATTAAGGCAACATTCAGAAGTGGAAGAAAACCTAGAAGCCCAGCCAGGAAGACACCAACAGAAAATAAAATAAATAAAATAAAATAAAATAAATAAAATAAAATAAATAAAATAAAATAAAATAAAATAAAATAAAATAAAATAAAATAAAATAAAATAAAATAAAATAAAATAAAATAAAATAAAATAAAATAAAATAAAATAAAATAAAATAAAATAAAATAAAATAAAATAAAATAAAATAAAATAAAATAAAATAAAATAAAATAAAATAAAATAAAATAAAAAAATAAATAGAAGAGTTGGACAGAGCAGAAATAGAAAGGTAAAAAGGCCCTTTTTATTCTCGTAGAGGCAAGTACAGCATTTTATGAAAGTCAGAGAATGATAGTTTTACTTTTGTTTCTTGGTTAATTGTTCCTTTTTATTTAATTCGGGCCTCAGGACAATAATATAGCATTTGGGGAAAAAAATGCAGACCAGTAATCCTGCTGCAGAAGCCAAAATAGAGAAGATTTCCACAGCCACCATTAACTTCCCCTTGGTGCTCAGATAGGTTGGAACAAATGATACCCAGACACTGCATAAGACCAACATGCTGAAAGTGATAAATTTGGCTTCATTAAAACTGTCAGGTAGTTTCCTAGCAAGAAAAGCCACCATGAAACTGATAGCAGTCAAGAACCCCAGAAAACCAAGGGCAGTATAAAACATGATGGTTGAACCTTCATTACATTCTAGAACAGTTTCTTCAATCATGGAGTGGATGTCAGAATCTGGGAATGGGGGAGATGTTGCTAGCCATACACTACAAATTGTGACTTGAAGCATGGAGCAAGACAAGACAATAGAATAAGCCAGCCTTTTCCCAACCCATTTCCTGGTTTTGGAACCTGGCTTGGTGGCCATGAAAGCAAGAATCACTATGGTTGTTTTCCCTAGTATGCAAGACAGAGCTACAGAGAAGATGATGCCAAAAGCAGTTTGTCGCATGAGACATTTTAGTTGGTCAGGTTGCCCAATGAAGAGTAAACTACAAAGGAAAGAGAACAGAAGGGCAATGAGAAGAATGTAGGTGAGATTTCTGTTGTTGGCTTTGACAATGGGAGTCTCCTGGCTTTTAATGAAGATCCCTAGCACCACAACTGAGATGAAAGAAAAGAAGAAAGCAATGCTGGCTAAAGTGGTTCCCAGGGGTTCTTTGTAAGATAAGAATGTTGTATGTTTCTTAATGCACAGAGTCTGGTTCTTGTTAGGGTAGTTTTCTTCAGGACATGGGAAACAGTCATCTAAACCTGAAAGAGGAAACAATGCTGTCGGGTTAATTCTGTCATCTGCAACTTTCAGAAGTAATATATTTCAGTGCCTGAATTTTCCAGACATTCACCAATTAGTCTGGGAATTTGGAAATTTAAGATCTAATTCATTTAAATTTGGGCTGGGATAGTTTAAATGTAACTTATCTGAGAACAAATCCTTGAAAATCACTCATATGTCATTTCATTCTATTTGTGCAGTTGAAATTGAATTGAATCTTCAACCCATGCTATTTCTTTGAAGGGGAATGCTTAACTGTGGAAATATCAAAGGATTGGCCTGCAGTGCCTCTGGTGGCTAAAATAGGCTTCATGCAACTCCTCATAATTTTTTCTCACCCTCCATGGTCTCCTGCAGCACTCTGCTGCCAAAAATGGCCTGAAAATAGGCCCCAAAATAGTCTGAAAAACAGCCTGAAAATGATCTAAAAATGGGCTGGAAAAATAGGCTGGAAAGCAACTGAAAATGCCCCCAAAGTGGGCTGAAAATGTCCAAAATAGGCTGAAAAACAGGCTGAAAATGGCCGAAAAATGCCCCCAAATGGGCTATAAATGACCAAAACATGGGCTGAAAAAAAGGGCTCAAAATGGGACAAAATGGGCTAGGAAATGACTGGAAATGAGCTGCATGGCCCGGTTTTGGCTGCAGAGTGCTGCAGATGGCATATGTTCTGCCTCCCCACCCCCACCCCCACCCCACTGGCCCGCAGAGGATAACTGTAATGCTGATCCAGCCCTTGAAGAAATCCAGTTTGACACCCTGCTTTAGAGGAAGCAAGTCTTGATATTATACTGTGTGAAGAGTATGATAATCTTTCTCTCTCTTTTTAAAGTACATGTCAGTATAAAAAAAAGGCACAATTAAAGGCAATTAGCTCAAATCTGAAACCAAAACTCTCTCAAAAGAGCACCATAAAAAAGTATGTCTCCAACTCTTCTTCCTCCTTTTAAAATGGGAGTGGAAAACAAAAACAGAATAGCCTTCCTCTTAATGAGCTCCTAAATTGCAAAAAAAGTTATCTGTATTCTATGTTCATTGTGTTAGAAGATATTGATAGGGATTATTATGGCAATATTTATCAACTTACATTTAGTACTACCGATTACTACCGATCAGGACTATACAGATAAACTAGACTGATACAGCATTTAAAAGGGACAATAAAAAAGCTAGGAAGGAAACAAAAAGAACAGAACACATCCCATTGAGCAACCAATATCCAGATAAGCAGGAATTAAAATCAGATGAACAAGTCAGCAGAAAATGATAATCTAATCAAAGAACAACTAAGGTGAAAACCAAATTTTTCCCAATACTGGCAGGCAAAGATAATGTATATAAACAGAGAATAAACCTTACACTTACTAGCTTTGATGATGTTATGAAATATCTGCAAGCAAACAACTAAGCTTAGCACCAATAACTCCACAGTTCAAACCTGAGCTACATAGACTGTATTCTCTTCCTTTGAAAGAAATCATAGTAGGCTAAACAGGAGTTAACAAGGGCTGAATCACATATTCCTTCAGGGATGTGGCATACAATGAACAGCTGGCTTAGAATTCTTTAGGTGAAGGGCCTAAGCACAAAGATTATTTCCATGTTGCTAGTCCTTTGTATCCATAAATCTCTGGGATAGACATATTTTTAGGTCCATCTAGATGGCACTTTCAATGAGACTCAGAAAAGAAATCTGTCTATATCAGTGATGTTTGATATCCTTCATTTATCATTTACCATTTATATATTTTGTTTTATTTTGTCATTGCTGATTTTTAATGGCTTACAGCATGAAAACAGAATACATATGAAATAAAAAGAAGGAAGTATAGAAGAGAAAATAAGCGAAGGACGGTGAATCTGTTCAACAAAAATGTCATGCTTTATACACCAACCATCCTAACCCTAATCCTGGAAACATTTAGATGACATTCTAGTGGTTCTGAAATAGCAATAGCAATTAGACTTATATATAGATTTGTATATAAAAACAAGTTCAGGTGCCAGTGGCCATTTGCGAGTTGGGGCCACATTTGGAACTATACCATGGTTATTGTGGTTACAATCATTCTTTTTAAATATCAGCAGGGATAAATGCCCCAGCATCAAAATCCTGGATAACGCTTTGAATTTATTGACCTTCAGAACTAACAGACAACAATTCTTCTTGGATTATATCTCTTACCTGTCTGGTTGCCAATTTGCCCCTCTGGGCAACGGAGGCATTTGTAACAGCAAAATTGCTTCCCTTCTATTTTGATCTTGCTGTACCCCAAGGAGCAATAATCATTGCACAAAGAAAGAGGTTGTGTCTGTTATAAATGAAAATGCAATTAATTTAAAAGTTAAACACTGAGAATCTAAGAAATTAGGGGAATATTTTTCTTTCCTTTTTTGATTTGATATATCAAACATTTTTTTTCTAGAATACAAGGTTTGGATTATTCCTTAAAATATCCTTCTGATACAATAAACCATATTAATGGAAAAATCTCCTATTCATCTGGTAGACATCAAAAATTAAGACTAGTTAGTTCAGAAGTACATTGAATTACTCTTCCTTGTGGAAAACCCTCTTCAAAATCTGTGCATCAAGAATATTGCTTTTAGAAACATGAGGTAGAAGTTGGAAGATGAAAGAATCAGCTGAGGGGGACTTGGAAAGAGACACTGTTTATATTATTGATAGAGGAAATAAGTATTAGAATGATAGAAGAGTTGACATATCATTATCAGAAATTTTTGTACAAAAAAATCTACATATAAATTTGCATATATGTTATTTTGTTTTTACTTCTACTTTATGGCAATTGGAATGCCATGGCCAATTACACTGTATTCAATATATTTATATATAAACAATAAAAATGTATTTTAAAAAAGAACATTGCTTTTCACGTACTTGATTCATTAATTTGTGCAACTGTTCAAAGAAATTATATGGACATCAACTGCAGCATGATCACAGAACCATCCCTTAAAAAGATAAAAGTTACCTGGTTAAAAATGTTAGGCCAGACAATATTATCTGCTGATAGAGATAGAAGGTTTTCAAGTTGAGCTGATGGATTCACTTTTCCAACTTTAATCCTAAGAAAGGATTGATTTGGGAAGGTGACCCAGTTGATTATATCAAAGCCAGATGCAATCTTCCCATTCTGGTCAAAGAAAATATTTTCTCCAGCACTGTTGTTAAATGAGACTTTTCTCAGATAATGAAAAAGCTCAAGAAAAGAACATGAGTGTAATTAATAACGGTGTAAAATGATGACAAAATATACAGCAGTATTATTTCAGAAGATGTTGTTGCATTACCATATGATGGTAATAATAACCCTAATTTGTCACTTCTATCAACAAGCAGCAGAAGACACGCCATGAGATACAAAAACAGCTAAAGATAGGCTAACAGGCCTCTTTTCATGCCTATCACTCAGAAGCAGTGGTGGGATTCAGCCAGTTTACACCAATTAAGGAGAACTGGTTGTTAACTTTCTGAGCAGTTTGGTGAACTGTTTGGAAGAAATTATTAGGGCAGAGAACTAGTTGTTAAATTATTTAAATCCCACCACTGTCCAGAAGTACATACCACCACTATTATCAGCATGTTCTCTTCCTTCCTGTTATTTGGCAACCATGCCAGACAATTAACAGATCCAAAGTGTGAACCCTGTGTGTGAGTTGGGCCATGAATACTTTGAATTAGGTATATGGCTGCCATAGTGGCTGTGAACTCCTATGCTACCTGAAATCCCAGGCTAGAGAGAACAGGTCTAAATTTCCAGCCTGGGGATCTCCACCCATCTGCATCTCAATCAGAGTCCAACAGTAAAGTCAGGGATGCAGCTACACTACAGGGAGGAAGATAACTGACCGGTAATAGGAAGATACTTTATCATCAGCAATTTGTATGTAGAGTTTCACAATTTTTATTTCATTGGTAATCATGATGTGGACAATTATTCTTGTATTTTATTTCATTAGGAGATTTAGCCTATATTAAATATACTTTATTTGGTAAGATGTCAATCCTAGAATCCAATGGACCATAGGAATAATTTTAAAGTTCTCCTATCAAGATATGGTACATCCAACCTGCAGCATCAATTGCTCTCTCACTAACCTAGGAGACACTGAACTTTCATTTCTTGTTGAGAAGAATTCTCCCAATACAGTGAATCTGAAGGAGTGAGGGAGAGCATTATGATGCTATACATCAGGTGTGTCAAACTTGTGATGATACTTGTGTCAAACTTGTTATCATAACTTTTTTCCCCTTTGCTAAATCAGGGGTGGGGCTGGCCAGTGCATGACGCATCCAGCCTGCAGGCCATGAGTTTGACACCTCTGCTGTACATAATGGCCCAATTATTCCAATATTCTCCATTAAATATTCATAGAAACTTATCTTTTTGCAATTAAGGAAGCTGGAATAGAAATGTGCAGACATTCTCATCTACCTAAGTAATTTCTCCAACATTATACATTTCTACCCCAGGCCACCCCAAACGAAGCCGTTGAAGTGATGACCCGGTGCCTGGAGGCCGTGCGGAGTTGGATGGGTCTAAACAGGCTTCGGCTTTACCCGGCCAAAACCGAATGGCTGTGGTTTTCTGCACCCAGATACAGCCAGCTTATTCCATCGCTGGCCATGGGGGAGAAATTTTGACCCACACGGAGAGGGCACACAATCTGGGTGTCATCCTGGATGTACGGCTGTCGTTAGAAGACCATATAGCAGCCGTCGCCAGTGGGGCTTTTTGTCAGGTCCTTCAGATCTACCAGTTGCGGCCCTTTCTGGATCAGAGTGCATTGCACATGGTCACTTCCATCCTCGTCATCTCCTGCCTAGACTACTGCAATGCTCTCTACATGGGGCTCCCCTTGAAGAGCATCCGGAGACTTCAGCTGGTGCAGAATGCGGCCGTGCGGGTGATCTTGGGGACTTCTTGGAGCTCCCATGTTACACCATTCCTGCGTGAGCTGCATTGGCTTCCGGTGGCCTTCCAGGTGCGATTCAAGGTGTTGTTGATCACCTTTAAAGCACTCCATGGCTTGGGAACTGGGTACTTACGTGACCGCCTGCTGCCACCATCAGCCTCCCGCCAGCCAGTGCACTCCTACAGGGTGGGCCTCCTTGGGATGCCGCTGGCTGGGCGATGCCGGCTGGTGGCTCCGAGGGTGCGGGCCTTCTCTGAGGGGGCACCCTCCCTCTAGAATTAGTTACCTACTGAAATACGAGCCATCACTGACCTGCAAATTTTCCGGCGCGCACTGAAGACCCACCTTTTCCAGCAGGTCGGTCTGGCCTAGTGTCATTAGAAGGGTTTTAATTTTTAAATTTTTATCGGGTTTTTATGGGTTTTCTGTATTCTTAATTCAGCCATTAATTTAATAATTTTTTAATCTATTTTAAAAAAAATTATGGATTGTACTGTTTTATTAAGGCTGTTCACCGCCCCGAGTCCCTATTTGACTGAGGGGCGGTATAAAAGTTTAATAAATAAATAAATAATGTTTAAATTGGTTTCTATATAACTTGTGGATAATTATAGGGGACATGCATAAGCGCACCAATATGCCTACCGTCCCTGTCCTATTGTTTTTTTTTTCATTTTTCTTTATTTTTCATATATATTTCATGTATTCATAACTATGTATATACTTATACCTATTATCTTGTAAGCGATTGACAAATCAAATAAATAAAAATAAATAAATAATAAATAAATAAAGATATGGAAGCAATTTGCCCTGGCACACTAATAAAAATAGAAGATTACCTGCCACATTTGATGATTGAAAAGCTTTTGTTTCCTACTACCAGCCATTGCTCTGTGTTTGGAGTAGAATGTAAGCTTGGCCTGGAGAGCATGTGCCACAGCATAGACTGCATTGTAGATACTGTAGCTTTGCCCAGTCACGCTCAATTCAAAAACAGAGTCTGGAAGAGTCTCCAGCTTCTCTCTCCCAGTGCAACTTTTCTCTGCCTCTGGGTTTAAAGTGGATTTTGAGAAAGAACATTCAAAAGCTTGTTCCCAAAAGACCCTTGAAAAACTGTCTTCATTTTCTGGAACACTGATTCTCATCTGGAGAAATCTATTGAATCCTAATAATTCTTTTGATGATACTACAAAAGAAAGAGCACCATGCATGAAATCCATACTCCAATCTCTTTGAAAAGGAACCGAAGTGTATTCCATCTGGGCCGGGAAAATCCAAACTTTGTCTTTTCTCTCAACTGTTCTGTCTAAGTAATCTGAAACATAGGAGATTGTTCTGAAACCTGCCATGGCCTGGTTTTCAGAGTATACAATCGCAACACTGGAGGTACTTTTCATAATGACTTTGCATAATTTAATGAAAGTATTGATTTGTTCTCCTATCTCATCTGAAAATGCTACTGTTGGAAGCTCTGCAATGTAATCAAAGCAGATTCCATTTTGAGATAAAACGATAAGCTCTTCCCTCAGAAGTCGTTCACCAATTTCATTTTCTTGAAAAATTATCCCAATCCAGGTCCACTTAAAATGAAGCAGCAACTGGAGAATCCCCATAACATGAAGTTGTTCATTTGGATACATTTGATAGAAGAAAGCTGTATGAATCATGTTATCCATTGCTGGAGCAGAGCCGTACGTGAGCTTAAGAAAAAAGAAAATATGAAATGTATGTATACGTTTTTGATATAAGTGATAAATGGTTAAATTTGACTGCTTTATTTTGTTGCTTTGATTTTCAAGGCTTTTTCCATAACTCATTGAATATCTTCCTTTAATTTTTATGAAGTTAATGGAACTAAACTGTCACCAAATATTATGATGCAATTTGATCATATTCAGTTTGGGTATAATATATAAGGTTTGGGAAATAGTAAAATATTATGTACTGTAGATAGCCTCTATGGGACATCAGAGAAGTCTAAACTATTGATACAGTAGATGTTCAGAATTGATAGAATGTTTTTACTTCATTTCTACCACCAAGGGAGTACTTGGGATGTTTGAAAAACTGATTTTTATCTATTTTGGGTATAGGAACAAAAACCTAATTAAACCATTTAGTGTCTAGTTCTCTATGAAGTGTCCCCCCCCCCATAGTTGGATCTGATGGATGCAACCTTGCTGCATTTATTCAGAATGAAGTGGAATTTTTAATAGTTAGTATAAGATTCAATTTGAAGAATACCTAGTTCCAGTAGCCATTCATCATCTGATTTAGTCTCCAACCTATTATCTTCTTTGTTGCTCTTCTTTGCACTCTTTCTACCATGATTCTCATAAAATAAGGCTGGGTCTTATTTTTTTTTGAGCCCCGAAAAAATGTTTAGGCTGTCTTTTTTGGAGTAACTTAATTCTCCTCCTTTCATCCTCACCTAGAGCACCCCATGGGCAACCATGCCTTGCTCCTAATGGGCGATCATGACGGAGCATGGAGAGCTCCCTACTCCTGCCAAGCACCTTTACTGCAGACCTAAGACCGCCACTGTTGCTTTCCCTTCTGCCCGTGCCACTGCCACGTTTGGAGTGCATTTGGAGTGGCGGCAGCAGCACTCCAAACAGTGGCGGTGCTCCAAACACGGAAGTAGCGCTTCAAATGGCGGCGGCTCTCCAAGCCCGGAAGTGGCAGCTCCAAACACAGCGGTGGCATGGGCAGAAGGGAAAGAAATGGCGGTGGGTGCTGAAGTTCTCAGGTCTGCAGCAAAGATGCTTGACAGGAGTAGGGAGCTCTCCACGCTCCACCATGATCATCTGTTAGGAGTGGCTGGTGGCAAGGCATGGCTGCCCGCTGGGTGCTCCTAATGGCAAGTCCCTTTCCCCCCCATTTCATGTGTTTTAAAATAGGCCTAAATTTGGGGGAGAGGCTTAATTTCATTTTATGCCTAGAAAGCATGCTGGGTCTTCCTATTGGGGGGAGGGTATTGTTGGAGAAATATGGTAGGGCCTCAGAATCTTTTTTGTATCATGGTGACCAGAACTGGATGCAGTATTATGAATGTGGTTTCACCATTGCAGGAAAAAGCAACATTATCACATCCTGAGATTTTGATGTTATCCCTCTGTTGATACAGCCTAGAACTGTATTGGCCTTTTTTGGCAGCTGCAGCACCTGCTGATTCATATTTAAGCAGTGATCCATTAGGACATCTAGATCCCTCTCAAGTTACTACTGTTGAATCAGGTACTTCTTATTCTATACCTATGCACCTGATTTTTCCTTCCTAAGAGAAGTAAGCAGAACCTTACTTTTCTCACCGCTGAACTGCATCTTGTTGAAAAAGGCCCATTGCTCAAATCAGTCAAGAGCCTTCTATCTTCCAAAGTCCCTCCCAGCTTAGTGTTATCTGCAAATTTTATGAGTTCCCCTTCTATGCCCTCATCTAGATAATTTATGAAGAAGTTGAAGAGTATGGGGTCCAATTGAGGTACCATACTGTATGGTTTCCTCCTGGTAGACATAGCTCTGTTGAGGATTATATGGTGTCTATGGTTGGTCAGCTAATTGTAAATACATTTGGTGATGGTACTGTCTATTCCACATTGTTCTATCTTATCAAGAAATAAGCTGTGGACTACCAAAGGCCTCATTGCAATCCAAGTGTTTTTAATAGCATTTTCTTGATCACTAATTTAACCACTTTATCAAAGAAGGCAATAATATTTGTCTGGCATGGTTGGCTTTTAATAAACCCATGTTGGCTTCCAGTAATCACCTTGTTCATTTCTAAATGCTCACAAACTTGCTGCTTGATTATCTTTTCAGGATTTTCCCATATACAGATGTCAAGCTAATTGACCTATAATTTCCTGGATCACCTTTTTTGCCTTTTTTTTAGTATTGGAACTACACCAGTTTTTTTCTAGTCATCTGGCAGTTCACCCACGCTCCAGGAGTTTTGAAAGATGTCATTCAGTGGTTCCAAGATCATGCCTGCCAGCTCCTTCAATAATCTGGGATGAAAACCATCTTGTTCTGGATATTTGAACTCACTCAAAGCATATAGGTGTTTTCTTATCAATGTCTTGACTATTTGGACCTCCATTAGTGTCTTGTCTCCCAGACAGGAACCTTCCTACTTTTCCAGAGACTAAAAAGTGAGGTGGGAGAAATACTTTCAGTTATCCAAGGTTCTGTTTAATGTAACCATCCCTGGACTTCTCAGATAACTAACAAGGCTGAGCCACCCTCCCTCCCTTCCTATATCAATGCAGCTGCATACTTGAATATAGACATATAGACTGGGGCATGTACTACGGAATGAATGCATTGCTTGAACTGATCATATTTTTTCATGGAAGAAACTATTAATTGAGATGATCTGAGGTACAACTATGTTTAGATTATTACTTTTTATCAACAAAAGAGATCATCTTTTCAGATGAACTCTTGTTTAAGATTCCATTGAAGAAAAAGGAGAACAATGAACCAGGAAAAAATCTCCTAGCCTCAATAGAATACATGCTTCAATACTTGTCTGCAAATAAAAATGCTATTTTGAATTATTTTAGGAATAAATCACTGTTCAGTCGTGTGTTCTTTCTTTCTTTATTAAGAATGCATCACTTTGATTTTCCAGTTACACTAGATAATATGCTTTCATTTTCTTATTATTTTCTTGTTATTTTATTGCTATGGAACTACAATGGATATCAGCAAAAATATTTGAAATTAAAAGAATGATCTCTCTTAAGAACAAGAGAGAAATGTAAATCTTATTTACATTTTTTTTAATTGGAGACAATATCCTCCAACTCAGCACAATTTTCAGTAAATCAGGACTGGAAAATATGAAAGTGTTGTCTATTCAGATATCAGTTAAATTTTGTTTGATATTAGTTTACCACAAATCCAGAAAATATCATTAAAGAAAAACTTACATATCAATAATTCTATTGTTATTTACTTGAGCAGGTCTTACCTGAGGAATCTTGTAAATGCTCAAAATGTCAGCCATAACTTGAGAGTTATGAGAATTGGGTCCAGCAACAATACAAACTAAATTTTGATGGATGCTACATTTATAGTTGGGAACAAATCTGTCATGTGAAGAAAGAAGCTCCATTGAAGCAAGGTAGGTCCACGTTGCCATGAAATAACTATTAGATATACCAAAGCCCAAAGTGATGTTGGGCAAGATCTGAAGATTTCCATTTATTTCCTTCACAGCAAAGATCAAGGACAAGATATGCTGGTATGTCTGTAGAAACAAACTTTAAGGGGTGGATGGGTAGATGGATGGACAGACATATGGACAGACAGATGAACACTAGGTTCTAGTTATATTTATAAAAGATTGACTCAAAACATTTGCAATTTGAACTACTACTTTTCTTATAGACATTATGTAAAATAATGCTTGTCTCTCACCTCTGAATCCATTATCTCTCCTTTCTGAAAACCTTCTTCAAGAATTGTCCGAAATGTGATTTTTTAAAAGGCAACTGGACTTACATTATTTTTCCTTGAAGATATTTCACTGCTCCTCCAAGGAACTTCTTTAGTTTCTCTTCAAGGAAAAACAAAGAAAGTCCTGTTGCCTTTTGAAAAAGCACCATTGGGACCACAATGACCTGGATGACTGAGAATTTATGAATGATAGACATCATTCATTAATTCTTCTAGCTCATTCTCCTGCATCACCCCTATTTCCATCCCATTCCTCAAATCCTCTCTTAGGACCTGACACTATATATCTGAAGAAAAAGGATGAAGACTGGAAATATTTAGAAAAGTGTACTTAGATATTAAGTTGCCATAAACCACAATAGAAACTTTTTCATATTGAAAACAAGTTGTTTGGACAAATGTAATAATATCCATTCCTATTTTTCACTAATGAATTCCATTTAGCTTCAATTATTCAAGAAGTAGGTGACATGGAACCAGAAAATATAACCACATCCACATAATGAAAACAGTTAATCAAATTATTATAAAGTATGTAAGAAACAGATAGAATCTCTGAGCAGAGGAAGGATAGCTGAAAGGGGATAAAAGTTAAGTTTCAATCATTTATTCTTTCCCCAAAGTACATTGACTAATTATTCAGGAAGATTTGGAAGCTGATAGAATAAGAAAGAAAATTACATACATGGGATCCTCAAGAAGTTCTTCCGATGGAATTGTTTTGAAGGTGATTAGATTAGACATCACGTAGATCAGAGAAATAATGCCACCAATGATGAGATCACCTGAATGGTAAGACTTGTATTTAATACTAGGATTGTTGATGATGCATTTAGTATCATGGCATATGATCTGAGGGGGTAATATTATCACCCACAGCCTGAAGAGTAGCATAGCAAATCACAGATGTGTGTTGCCCAAATGATCATTGATATGGCATCCTGAATGTAGGACAATCTAACATTTTTCCTCTTTCTTTCAGATGACCCAAATGGAAAAATGTGTCAAACAATTAGAATCACAGAGCCTTGCTCTTTAAGCCTTATATTTCAATGTGTTTAAGAAGAAAAAACATTAGTAATATCACTCAGTCTTGGTTGAGTTTCTGTTTTGCTCTGATCTTTGGAACTCCCTAGAGTCTACATGAATAAAATTAAAACACAGTCAATTATATATTTCTCTTCTGTTGTTGATAAAGAAAATAACTGATCTTACTCAGATGTAAATAGTTTGTGGGGGAGGGGTTATGTGTAAAGCAACAAGAGAAAATACATTCAGTCAAAGAGAAAGAATCTAAGGAATGTAAATAAATAACACAATGAGTGAAAATTTATTTTGTACATTGTTTTGTTTTGTACATTGTTTGGCTAAAAAGCATCCAGCACCAGAAAACTTTGAAAGGAGTATAAGTATATTTTAAATTACCCTTGGACATTTGGATATTGTTATCTGCAGCATTTTTATTGACTAGGTTTTCTCATTCAATCAATGTCCCTTGCAGTCAGATTTTCTTCTTATCCCTTTTCAAGTAAATTTATATCCAGAAATGGTTAAATCTTACTGATTCTTACTATTGCAATATGTTCCTATTTATAACAACCAAGTAACACAAATGTTTTGAACTGAAACTTCTACAATAGAATAGCATAGAAATCTTTATTGGCCAAGTGTGATTGGACACAATCTTTGGTGCATATGCTTTCAGTGTACATAAAGAAAAAAATACATTAATCAAGAATTATAAGATACAACACTTAGAGATAATCATAGGTCACTAATAAGCAATCAAATCGAACTAGGAAACAAATAAAACAATATAAATTGTAATGATACAAGCAATATGGTTATAGTCATAAGTGAGAAGATGTAGGTACTAGGAAGGATGAGAGGAATATTTTATTATACAGTCTTAGTAAATAAGTTGACAGTGTTGTGGGAATTAGTTGTTTAGCAGAGTGATGGCATTCGGGGGAAAAACTGTCATTGTGTCTAGTTGTTCTGATGTGCAGTGATATTGTGAGGGTAGAAGTTGAAACAATTTATGTCCAGGATGTGAGGAGTCTGTAGATATTTTCACAGTCTTCTTTATGACTCGTGCAGTATACAGGTCCTCGATTGAAGGCAGGTTGGTAGTAATTGTTTTTTTCTTCAGTACTAATTATCCGTTTGAAGTCAGTGTCTGTCTTGTTTGGTTGCAGAACCAAACCAGACTGTTATAGAGGTGCAGATGACAGATTCAATAATCCTATGTAGAATTGAATCAGCAGCTCTTTGGGCAGTTTGAACTTTCTGGGTTGGCACAGAAAGAACATTCTTTTTTTTAATTCAGTAATTTTTATTGTTCTTTTTCACCTTTTACATATCTTAATCTTAACATTAATAGTACTGTGTTATCATTATTATATAAACCAATCTCATATAAATATCTACATTTATATTCATTTATATACATTCATATATGTTTATGTATAATTTCTTATCTCTGTTATCCTTATTTCTATTATTCAACCATTTATACCAATTGTCTCAAATTTCATAATATTCCGACTCTTCTTTAAGAAAGAATATTGTTTGTTGTGTTTTTTTAATGACATTTTTGATGTTAGATGTCAATGTTAAGTCTTGAGATATGAAAGAATCTAGAAACTTGAAGCTCTCTACTGTTGATACTGTGTCATCTAATATTGAAAGAGGTGGTTTTATAGATTTTATAGGAGGTTTTCTCCTAAAATCTACCACCATTTCTATGGTTTTGAGTGTATTTATTTCAAGATTGTTCTGGTTGCATCTGAGTTGTTCAAACTCACATCTGTATGCAGATTCATTGTTGTCTCGAATGTCATCTGCAAACGTCAGTACTTTAACAGACGGATCTTTTGAGATGCAGCCATTGGTATATATAGAGAAGAGAAGTGGAGAGAGCACGCAGCCCGGGGGGGCTTCTGTGCTAATTGTATAGGTCTCTCATGTGATTTTTGCCTAGCTTCATCTGCTGCTTCCTGTTCGTTAGGAAGCTTATGATCCATTTACAAGTGTGGTCAGGTACAGCTAGCTGATTTAGTTTAGTTAGAAGAATATTTGGAACGATGATACTGAATGCTGAACTGATGTTTACAAAGAGGACCCTTGCATAAGACTTTGGAGATTCAATATGTTGTAGGATGTATCAACTGGCCTTTAAACCACTAAACTGAATACCTTTCCAAATTTGATTTGCATATAGCTTTCCTTTCTCTTTATCTAGGAGATAGGGAAGGAGAAGACTATTTCGAAAATTGTTTTATTCTTCAGTATGACTACAAACCAAATGGATATTGTTTTGCAGACTTATAAGAAATGACTGGAGAGCCACTTGTCTGGTATGGTGTAGAGTCTTCTGATTCCAAGCAAAGGGTTGGATTAGAAGAGGCCCCTTCCAACTACGCTATTCTGTTCTGCTAAGGACCTTTTTTCATATGATGCTCCCAACTTCTCTGCTAAGCTCTAGGAATCCAATTGTCTAGCACAGGAGTGTTAAACTCACATCATCGTGCTGGCATCACATGACATCTCATTCGAGACAACAATGAATTGGCATACAGACAGGAGGTTGTACAACTTGCCTCGTGGTATAACCAGAACAATCTGGAGCTGAACACACTCAAAACCACAGAAATGGTGGTAGACTTTAGAAGAAACCCTCCCATACTACCACATCTTACAATACTGGACAACACAGTATCAATAGTAGAGACCTTTCAATTTCTAGGTTTTATCATATCACATCAAAACACCTAACATCAAAAACATCACCCAAAAAGCACAACAAAGAATGTTCTTTCTGCGCCAACTCAGAAAGCTCAAACTGCAAAAGGACCTGCTGATACAGTTCTACAGAGGAATTATTGAGTCTGTCATCTGCACCTCTATAACTATCTGGTTTGGTTCTGAAACCCAACAAAACAGACATAGACTCCAGAAAGTAATTAGAACTGCAGAAAAAACAATTACTACCAACCCGCCTTCTATCAAGGACCTGTGTACTGCATGAGTCAAAAAGAGGGCTGTGAGAATATTTACAGACCTCTTACAAAGAGAAAAAAATTCAGCTTTCATAAAGTAGAAGTGCTGAACCATGCTTTCCTTTGCTGTATACTTTTTATTACACATAACTAGAAAGTACAATCTGAGAAGTACAGAGAAAGAAAAAAAAAAAAACTCCTCCTCTGCAAGCATGCACAGTAAATCAGACATCACAAGACACCCATATCTTAGTTGCAATAGAAACATGATAACAATATTCTAGTAGGCTCTGAACGCTTAGCAGACAAATAAAAAAAAAAACGTAGTTACATCCCCTTCTTTATCTGGTGAGTGGACATCAGATAAGGCACATCTTCTCATGCAGATATTCATGCCGAGCAGCTGCAAGTGGTTTGTTGAGCATGTCAGCAATCTGATCATGTGTGGACTACATACTGTAATTTAACAAAACCTTGTTTAACTAATTGCTTTATGTTCTTATAACGAATGTCAATATGTCTGGACCTAGAACCTGTGAAACAGGTTTTGGAAATATAAACCACAGATTCACTGTCTTCCATCATGCTGATTGGCTGGATTGGGTGAGTCCAGATATCTGTAACTAAAGCATCAAACCACGTTAAAGAATTACATGTATCTGAAACACAAGCATATTCAGCTTCAGTAGATTAACAAGAAATAAAACTTTGTTTATGCACATGCCAGTAAACAGGACATCCATTTAAGAACATCATACAACCTGAAGTACTTTTACATGACTTTTTATCACTTGCCCAATCAGAATCTGCATAACATAATAATTCTGCATAGTTAGTATGTGTCGGTTCTAATAACAACTTCGTATTTTTAGTGTGCTTTAGATATCTCAACAACTTCTTAATGCATAATCAATGAAACTGTTTTGCTTTACCTACATGTCGTGACAAAAGATTAACACTAAGTGCAATATTTGGTCTAATCCAACTACTAATATATAACAAGGACCCAATTACTGAATGATAAAGTGTTTGATCTTCAAAATCAGGACTTGGTTCATGTGACAGATTATGAAAACCTGTTTGCATAGGTATGCGAGCTGTTTTAGCATCCTTTATATTGCAATGATGCAACAGTTGTTCAATCTTATCCTCTGGTGCAATACTAAACCCCTTCTAAGTTTTAGTAATCTGAACACCCAAATAAGTGTTAATGTAACCTAAAGATTTCAATGTAAAATATTTCTGCAAAGCTTTAGCAAAACTCTCACTCATTTGCTTATTTGGACCAATATAAACGATATCATCAACATAAACAAGAATCATCTCATATATATTCTCAGATCTTTTTGTGAACACGCATTCATCAGTTTCGGATTTAATAAAACCCATTAAATTTAGTTTGTCAGAAGACATAAATACCACATTAAACCAGACTGTTTCAGACCATAAATACTTTTGTTTAATAGCCAGGTATCCCCTTCTTGTTTTCAGGACCCTGGAGGATCTTTGATGTAAATTTCTTCATCCAGGTCACCATGTAAATAAGCTGTTTCAATATCAAATTGGAACATTTCTAAACCAAGAGTAGTTGCAGTGGCTAAAGCAATTTTTACGCTCTCAGTCTGAACCATCAGTGAGTAAGTATTTGTATAGTCCTCAGGATAACATTGAGTGAAACCCTGAGCTACAAGTCTGGCCTTGTATAATGACTCACCATTTGGCTTCTTTTTGATTCTATGAACCCATCTAGTGCCAATAACTTTCTTATTTGCTGGAAGACTTGCAGGCGAAAACACCTTGAATTGCTTTAGACTGTCCATTTCAGCCTGCATTGTCACTGCATTTGTTTTGAGTTTGTCTGAGGAGCTTTCCATAGATGTTTACAAAATAAGCTGGACTGGTTATCAAGTCTCCATAGTAACAAGATATGAGTGTCTTGTGAAGTTCTATTTTACTGCGCATGTGTGCAGGGGAGGAGTTTTGTTTTACTTCATCTTTCTTTATAGTTTCTTTAGCTTGCTTAGTAGAATGGTACTGCTGTTTCTTTGTTTCTTAGTTATTTTGTAAATAAAGTATGCTGGCAACAGAAAAACACGATCCATTTCCTCTAATTTATAAAACTGAATGTTTTCATTTTGACATGGTAGCAGAGGATGGTTCTTATCTGATGTTTTGATAATTAGATTACAAAGTCTGAGGATTTTGTAATTAATTTTTGATAAACACTACAATGCCAAGAAAGAAAGGCAAAGAAAAATGGAAGGTTCCATTGAAGGAAGAGTTATTGTCATTTTCTGAAATTTCTGAAGAGATAAGAAGTCCACTGGCTACTGCTACTCATCTGGAGGAGGAAGCTGTCGTAGGAGGACAAGATAGCAGGTCTGTACCAAGTTTTATTTATGATGCATGCTATCAAACTAAGCCTGAGAAGTCAGAATATGAAAAGCTTGGAGCTAAATCTGAAATTATACAGACAGCTGATAGTTTTTCACCAAAAGAGAAAGGTGAAATTCATTATTCTTCATTAAATCCTGAGCCAACAATGAGTCAGAGAGCTATGCAGGATTATATGCAACAGATTGCATTTTATGAACAAAACCTACAGCAAGCTAAGGCCTATGCACTATCTATTCAGCAAGATAAGGGTGTGATTAGAGTTCCTGAGTCCTCCATCTTGCCTTCTTCATTGAAGCCAAGGGTCCACCCACAAATTGGTCATATGGGAGTGGTGTCAAACCAATTAGAGCAGAGAGCTATGCCTACATCACAGATACCTCGTGATATGTCTCGTGATGCTGACTCAGTTGAAAGAGCTTCTGCCATTTCTAATGTTGCATCACCATCTGCTGGTGATTTGCGTGAAATACAGGAACATTTACAAAATTTGCACAGTGCATTTATAAAATTGTCAAGGAGTCAGTCTGCTGTATAGATGTCTCCATCAAGCCAGCCAGTGTCAGCATTCCTGCACGCCACACAACATTTGAGAGGACCAACTGCATTGAAGACTCTAGATATGAAGCGCAATTTCCGAGGAAAAGCCTTCGTTCCAAGGATGCCAAGATGCTACATTTGTGGTCATCTGGGACATATCATCCATGATTGTCCCCAGAGATCTCCAGCACCTGTCACGTACCAGCCCTGAGGAACAGATTCCAGCAGCAAGGGCAGAGGTGAAAGACAAGATCATTGTGGTTCCTGGCGTGATCTACAAACTCCACACATCACATTGGCGTTAACCAACAAAGGAAGTCCAGATTATGACAGAAGTCATCTCTGGACTTTGAATAGTGGAGCAGCTGTGCATGTTACCTACAGAAGAGATCTTTTCACAGAGATGCACGAGCCTGAACCTGATATGTGTGAATTGTACACTTTTTCCAATAATACTGTTCAGGTCAAAGGAAAAGGAACTGTTTATATTGAAGAGCTAGATGCATTAATTCCTGATGTTTATTATATTCCGACAGCAACCAGCAGTTTGCTTAGTCAGAGTCATTTGTCGAGAGTTTCCAAGTATCAGGTTCACCATTTTGAAAAAGCAAGTTATGTTATGAAAGAAGGTAATATTGTTGCTGAAACCATAGTAATTGGTGGTGTTTATTACCTAAAGCCGAAGTTTTACTTTGGAAGCACAGGCAAGTATACCTATTCCAACAAGAGGGAGCACAGGCCCAAAGAGAGATGTTCCAGAGATAGATCCTGTTGCTATCCCAAAGGTTCCTAGAACCAACAGAAATAAGAAACAGGTTGCTCAAAGCAAGCCTGAGGTTTCTAATATGAATGTTGAAAATTCACTAACAGGTAAACTTTTGCATTCCAGGTGTATCCATAAGTGATTGGGGCATGCCAGTTTTCATGTTCTTAGCAAGATGCCAGAATTCGTAAAAGGTTTGGATCTGAAGAGGTATAAGGTGTTTTTGGATTGTGCTGTCTGCAAGAAAGCCAAGTCCAAGGCAGCAGCCATTCCAAAACACGCTACATGCCTGTCAACACGCATTTTTGATTTGGTACATACTGACATAGTAGGTCCATTTGCACCAACACTTGGTGGTAGAAAATATTTCCTAAATGTCTGAATACTCTGTCTTGCATACTAGGGAAAACAATCATAGTGGTTCTTGCTTTCATGGCCACCAATCCAGGTTCCAAAACCAGGAAATGGGTTGGAAAAAGGATGGCTTATCCTATTGTCTTGTCTTGTTCCTTGCTTCAAGTCACAATTTGTAGTGTATGGCTAGCAACGTGTCCCCCATTCCCAGATTCTGACATCCACTCCATGACTGCCTTTGATTTTCTGGGGTTCTTGACTGCAATCAGTTTCATAGTGGCTTTTCTTGCTAGGAAACTACCTGACAGTTTTAATGAAGCCAAATTTATCACTTTCAGCATGTTGGTCTTTTGTAGTGTCTGGGTGTCATTTGTTCCAACCTATCTGAGCACTAAGGGGAAGTACATGGTGGCTGTAGAAATCCGCTCCATTTTGGCTTCTGCAGCAGGATTACTGGACTGCATCTTTTTCCCCAAATGCTACATAATTGTTCTGAGACTTGAATTAAACAAAAAGGAGCAACTAACCAAGAAACAAAAGTAAACTACTTTTCTCTGCCTTTTATGAAGTGCTGCATTTTTTTCTTTATAGTGCTTTGAGGCTAAAGAAAAAGAATACCTGCAAAAAAATTTAGAAATTATGTATAATTTTAAAAAATCAAAAAGACAAATATGGATTTTGCACAAATCAAAACTCTCTTGAAAAATATAATTTGCATATTATCTATTAAGAACTTGTGGAGATAGCAATACTAATAGCACTTAGACTTATATACCACTTTACAGTGCTTTACAGCCCTCTTCTCTATTATGTCTCTCATAATAGGCTTATTAACTATATTTAATCTCTATTAACCATTTCCTATCTACATACTCCACATCTCTAACGTCATCTGATTCTCTTCTCCATCAATGAAACCTGGTTTTACATCCCATTCCAAATCAGGAACTAAAACCATTATCGGTATTTCTCTCATACATGCATCTATATATACATACATAAGCCTCATCTGCTAATCTATTTCCCAAAATCTCTTTGGAAAACTTCTCTTAGCCAATTATTCTATAACTTCAGCCACTGCATACCCATTTCATTTTCTAGAAGCTTCAAAGCTTGCACCAAAGCAAACACTTCACACACCTAAGCAAAATATTCAACAGATAAGCATTCTTTACTTCAAGAAGATCTATCAATAAACGAATTAATACCTCCCTCTATTGGGCTATCTTCCAAATCCTCTCTCACTTTTGTCAGTAAATCTAGAACTCCAATACAATCATGTATAGTCCTATATCTTCCATTCCTGTCTTTCTCTCAAAAGGAATTCAACTGAATTTAAATTCCTGTCAGTTGAAAAAAAAATCTCCTTAACAATAAAATTGCTGTAAAAAACTAACATATGCAAGTCACATATGCCTCCTGCATTAAAACACTAAAACTACTAAAGCACTTCCAAAAATCAGCTTCTTACTTCCTCCCACAAATATAGCCATAGCAGCTATATACACAAAGGACAGCTATATACAATCACGCACTATTAAATCCATCAATTGTCAACCTGAGCTAGAACAAACATCTTCAGCTATACCTCTTCCACCACTACAAACAAATGGAAAGGTTTCCTTAAACTCAGACAAAAAGTCAACACAAGAGCTCTCTTAGTTCTCAGCATAGATTATCTATCCTCTCAATCCTCTCTCTGGATTGATTCTCTATACCTAATCAAATGTCCTAAATTTGACTTCACAGATTACAATTCCTTCCTTAAAACTCTTAGGCCCTATTGTTCTAAGAATTCTAACAAAGCATTTACACACCTTTCTCAAGATCTCTCTTCTTCTCACCTAAGACCAACAAATCATTTACAAACTGTAACACCTTTATACCCACAGGCGGTTCAAAACCCCCAAGGACCAGCTCTAAGCTTGTCCAAACAAACTAGGGCTTTCTAAGAACCCTCTCTGGTAAAACACACCATCGATACCGTCAAGTTCAATGTGTATCTGGATCGATTCTCACTACTGGGCAAGTCCAAGTGTCTTTCAAATTTATCACATTAAAAATACCTGTATTCATATGGAATTCTCCTAACACCATATAGGGATTCTAGCATAATAATCACCAAGTGATTATATGAAACCAATCACTAGACATCAAAATCCAGCAGGTTTCTCTACAGGCAATATGAATATATTGTACGGTAACATCGCAGGCTCAATTAGCCCATCCCCTAACAGGAACTCTATCACTAGCTTCAAGACACATCTCCCTTCCAGGGAAATATCACAGTGCTTCCACCTCACTGGCTCAATATCACCTCCACAAGTGTAATAGTCAAAACACCTCTATTCTCTTTTACTTCCCACACTATAGGATCTATAAATCTCTCCTGTTCAACTGAACAGTACACTTATCTTCAGAAAGATAAGCTCACATCCTAATAAGGACAAAGCATCCTGAAGCAATTAAATGGCTAACCCGGCAAATCAGGAGACATGGAAACAGGGTTTTCCTTGAAATGAAATGCCCCGAACCGAAGTCCAAAGCACTCTTTTATTTAGCAAAAGCAAGATTACACAATATCAGCCAAGCAACAATAATACAAAGTCAGTTCATTAAAATCAGTTCATTCCGTTACCTCATAGTTCCAGATAAGACCACATTCCTGACTCTCTTTGAAGCATCTCTCTTTGAAGCAACTCCCCTGTTCCAGCAGCCTACTGATAATAACTTTCACCAATTAAGCATGAGTTGAATATAAGTTGAATATATCATAACACATTGAGCATCATTAATCAGAACAATTAATCCCACATCTCCCCCTTTTCTATTTCATGACCATCACGAGCATAATAAGTAGTAACATGAATTTCTTGCTTAACGTGAAAAAGTCCTTTAGCCATACCTATTAGAGAAGGCAGGCATTGAATACAACAGCAAACACTTACTAGAGCAACCAGTATCAAGATGATTGACATAGCCATCCTTCGGATCCAAGACCCATCCGGCAGCCAGGACCACATGGCTCCCCATATGTCTACGGTACCAGAACCAGTCCCTACCAAAGGATTCTGAGCAATCATTTCTTCCATAGTGTGTACTGTGTGAGAAATATTGAGTTCATTATCATGGATATATACACAACAATGTGAATGTAATAAAGCACAAACCCCTCCTTTAGAAGCCAGAATAATATCTAAAGCATAACGATTTTGCAAAGCTACTTTTCGTACTTCTGAAAGTTCCTGATTAACCAGTTTCAAAGCAAAGATAGTTTCATTAAACATAGCCATAGTCCAGTTATTGAGTAAATGTAAATCACGGTAGTTCATAGCCACACCCAAAGGTGGTAGTATTCCACGACTGAGCTGAGTGTCCCAATGGAAACCAATCGGGCTGCTGTCAATATTCCGACGATTTCGCAGTCGACCAGCAGGTAATACATCAGTCTTATAGATAGCAGGAATCACATAACCCATGGTGCAAACACCAGACCAAGCTTTTGGTAAATGTTTATATGCTTTAGTGCCACACAGAAACCAAATTGGACCAGACCATTCCACCTGTTGAGCGGATGTCATCTCTGCTAATGTCTGAAGAAGTGCTACTTGCTGACATGCAAATTTAATTGTGTCCTTAAAGGCATTACAAAAACCATCACTATTATTCCACATAACGGTTTGATTGCACAGCTGGTAATCTCCCATGTTGGTATCATTTGATCGATTAAAACAAACCAAAGCAGCTTCAAAAAGTACTATGTCCACAGCCGGGGTAGAATTAAAAGAAACGTGAGAGATATTGTAAATTGTTGAGTTATCGTTCCACCCAGAATCATTAAGTGGGATGGCATGCAAAGGTAGTCCCCCACGAGAGGTGCCCGGGATATGCATGCACAGCCAACATCTAGTCAGATTGAGGTCTTTCGCTGTCCTCGCCAGATCGTTCAGGAATACATTTTTCCGCCATATCTCCGTTCCCAGCATCCCGGGTCTTTTGATCTGGCCCACAAGGTTTTGGGTGGTAAGGGCGAACACAGCGGCCAGGCACCCAACGAATACCATTTTCATTTTCCACTGCAGCATATCCGCGGCCCCACGTAATAAGTTTAAATGGGCCGCACCACGTAGGGTCTGGGAGAAACCGAGCCCAGACCAGAGGGCGATTTTCTGTGGAAGAAACAGAAGAAGGGAAAAACCGGTCTGCCGCTGTAGCTGGAGGCGAGCCGGTGGGAGTTAGAAAATTTAAAGAATATAAAGCAATATTGAGAGTGTCTTGTATTCCTGGAAGTCCCGGGGAATTCCCCCTTTGTTGTTGTTTAAATTTTTCGAGCATGCGTTTTAAAGTGCCATTTGCTCGCTCGCAAATTGCCTGTCCTTGCGAGTTATAGGGAATGCCAAATTTATGACAAATTGACCAACGATCACAAAATTGAGCAAAGTTTGAACTAGTATAGGCAGGACCATTATCTGTTTTTAGCTCCTTAGGTGGCCCTGAGGAGGCAAAAGTGCGAAGACAATGATTAATGACATGCTTAACAGTCTCCCCCCTTTGTGGGGTAGCCATAATAAACCCAGAAAATGTGTCAATACTAACATGTAGATATTTCCACGGGGCAAAGGAGGGATACTGCGTGACATCCATTTGCCAAAGGGCATTACGGTGCAAACCCCTAGGGTTTACTCCCATGGGTATAGCTGTAGCAATTTTACTACAGGTAGGACATTGCTGGACAATTGCAGCAGCTTCTGTAGCTGAGAGGCCAAATTGTTTGATAAGGGCTTTTGCCCCTTGATGGAAGTAAGAATGGCTGTCCCACGGAGTTGTTTTAGATAAATGTAAGTGCTCCACGCGTGTGGAGGCATCAGCTCGCTGATTTCCTTCAGCAAGGATTCCAGGTAAATTGGAATGACTACGCATATGCCCAACAAAATAAGGACATTTACGCTGTTCTAAAATTTGTTGGTACGATAAGAAAAGAGCAAGTAGCCCTTCCTCCGTTCCTGGGGATACATATGCCCCTTTGAGGCATATAGTTAAGTTGTAAACATATTGACTATCCACAATTAGATTAAATGGCGTGTCAGGAAAAGTTTGAAAAGCCAACATAGCAGCGGCCAATTCTGCTCGTTGAGCTGATTTTTGAGGGGGGGTAATTTTCGTATGCCACTTCTCGTTTAGTTTCCATACGCACGCACCATATGTTTTTCCTCCATCCACAAATAAGGTCAAAGCATCTGGGAGAGGAAAAGAGCAGCGAACTTCTTCCAAAATTATATGTGTATTGGTGACAATGGACAATCTATGATCTGATGGTAAATGATAAGCAAAAGTACCTTGCCAATTTGCTAAAGACAATTGAAGTAGCTCAGAGGTAGCCAAAAGTTTTTCCCATAAGTGAAGCCGAAAAGGAACATAAATAATAAAGGCTGCAGAATAGCCTTACAGTCTGCATTAGCATTTTCTACGGCTAATTTTTGGAGTAATTCTGCGGCTGCCATATCATTATCCACCGATCTTTCAATTGCAGTTTTCAATTTAGTAATAAAATCCTGAAATGGCTCAGCATTTCCCTGCTTAATGGTAACAAAACTGCGAATGGAGCTACCTCCAGCCTCATCTACTTTAGTAAACGCAGCCAACACACAAAGGTTAATCATAGGGAAAACATTATTTGCCAAGTTATCACGTTGTGACTCAACTGTACTAAACTGATCAGCACCATATAACTGATCGGGTGTAATGTTTGCTGTTCCCCTAGCTATTGCCTGTTGTCTATATTGAAAATCCCAAACAATATATTGGCCGGAGGACAAGATCATTCTGGCCAAAGCTTTCCAATCCTCCGGTATCATCATTCGACCAAATGCCAAAGCTTCCAGCAAAGCAGTTGTATATTTACTTTTTAACCCATAATCTTTTACTGCTGTGGTAATTTCCCGGAGAGTTCTTAATTCTAAAGGACGCCAGATACGTTCCTCATTTCCGAGTCTATCCATTTCTACAACAACAGGGAAAGCTGAGACCGGAAGATTGATTAATTCCTCCGGAGACAGCTCCCCATTCTCCATTGCCTTTTCAAATCCAGCGTCCACCGCATTTTTCACTCCGCGAGGGGCTAGCGAAGGCTCACTAAGAGCAGGGGCAGAAGGAGGGAGCAGCAGCCCATGATTACGAACCGCTGTGGTATCAGCTGGCTGAACAAGAACCGGTTGATAGGGAGGTGGGTGAATGACAGAGTCAGGAAGGGGCTGCAATAAGGGATTATTTTGAATTTGCAATGCCTCAATTAAAGAACGCCATGTACAGAGTATGGGTGCAGGGGCGCGAGGCGCATTGTGTAAGGCCTCGCCTATCTTTCTCCATGTAGACACCTTCGTACTTCCTGACAAAGGGTAATAGGACATATGTTCCCATACATATTTCAAAAGTTCCTTAATCTCTTTTCCCTTAACTTGCCGAGCTTTCCCAGCTGAGTTAAACTGAAAGTAATTTCGCTTAACTATCTCTTTCAATTCCCTGACGTGCTCTTCTTGAGCCTGAGATAGATCATTCCCCATACTTACGATGAATCAGACGCGGTCCAGCCGTGTACCTGATGAAAGCGCTTAAGCCAATGCCTGGCGAAGGATGGGGACAAAGCGGACGTATCCTTTAAGAATCACGTCGGGGGTCACCACTTGAGGCAATTAAATGGCTAACCCGGCAAATCAGGAGACATGGAAACAGGGTTTTCCTTGAAATGAAATGCCCCGAACCGAAGTCCAAAGCACTCTTTTATTTAGCAAAAGCAAGATTACACAATATCAGCCAAGCAACAATAATACAAAGTCAGTTCATTAAAATCAGTTCATTCCGTTACCTCATAGTTCCAGATAAGACCACATTCCTGACTCTCTTTGAAGCATCTCTCTTTGAAGCAACTCCCCTGTTCCAGCAGCCTACTGATAATAACTTTCACCAATTAAGCATGAGTTGAATATAAGTTGAATATATCATAACACATTGAGCATCATTAATCAGAACAATTAATCCCACAGCATCCCATCCTAAAAGGTCCATACCTCTTCAGGTATACACATAGCATCCAATGTTATCTCAGAGTGTCCTCCTTTTAGAGACACACCTTCAACAATAGCAACATCAAAAGGCTCTCCCTTAACACTAGATACATCATACCTGGCCCCCCAAAAAATTCTGGCTACGTATCTATCAGGAAAACACAACTGTTTCCTCAAGTCTCACCTTTACATCTAATGAGACTCAAGTGTTAAAAGCCTTTGACCCCCCTAATCTGCAATTAGGGTATACAGCCTCTGCTGCATTTCTCCGCTTGTCCGGGCAATTTTCTCAAAAAATGCCACAAGCAAAACACTGCTTACTTTTTTCAGCAGCTATTTCTGTTCCAGGAAAGAAATTCTATTCTCTCCCCTTCTCCGGATGCTTCCATCTACTTCCAATAGATAAATAGGAATATGAAGTTCGAATCTTGTGATATTATTAACTATTACTAATCCAAATCCATCTGACTTATCTCTGCTCTCTCTCTCTAGCTTCATAACAGCTTTGAACACAGAAAACACATTTAACTGACAAGATTTCATTTCATCACAACTTAAAAAAAGAAACCTTCCATGGCCTCTGTCACAAACTACAATTTCATTAACGCCTAGCATTCTGGTGTCTCTCTGAAGAAAAAATAAATAAACACTTATTCAAACTAACTCTAATTCTATTCAAGAATTCAGCTGACGATTCATCTCTAAACTGACCCATTTAAGAAAAACTCTAACCAGATTCCATCCTCTTGGCACATCAGTTGTTAATACCTTATACTAAACTGCCCTGACTATTCCAGCCAGTATATCACCAGGTATTTCCAGCAGTAGACTATACTAGTAGAGTATCTATATCCCTTCTGAAGGAAACAAATAATCCAAAATATGCTGCAACTCCACAAAAGTATAAATGCTCAAACCAGAAACTAACTCCTTTCCAGAGCACTTTCCAATAACAGCATAGACATACAATTCCTCAAAACAGAGGAAGTAAATAACACATCTATAAGACTATTAGGCATTTCACACTACAAATAAAATTTCTTTGCTATAAATTTTAAAACTATTCCAAACATAAAATCCTCACAACTTTCTCTCGCAAAGTTAGCTCACATTTCAATCCTCTGCATTGTGAAACAACAGACACCCCCTTAATTCTCCCCCTCTCAGCTATATTCGAAACAGCTGGAACACATATAGGGAAAGAGAGGAGCATAAACAGCTAACATAAGAAAATATCTTACTAAGAGGGGAAAAGATCCTTCCACATATCACAGATTTACATAAATCACCTGGGCATAATCTCTTTAACTCTTCAACACAGCATTAAAAGAGACAATACAAAGATTCAACAGTTAACTGTTTAACACAGCTTTGAAGGCGTTCAAACCAATACACATTTCAATACACTCCAAATTTTAAACTGTTTCATACATATTTCAACCATTCCAGTCATACAAAGTACAATGTGTATCAAGGGAATAATACTTAAATATCAGCAGCCAAAAGCTGAACCAGCTCTCCAAAAGAAAACTCTGGAACTTTACAAACATCTTGTTCGTGTTATAATCCCCCTTAACACAAAATATGACAGGGAGAAAAGAGACAAGAAAAAAAAATAACAGTTTAAACTCTCATACACACGTCAAACAGAAATCATTTTCAGACCCATCTAAACAATCCCATTCCAATTTAGGAAATGTTGCAACACAATTTGAAAAGTTACTAATTAAAATTCAGCTCACCTGAGTCCCCCGGTGCACCAAACTTCTGCCATTCCAAGCACCTACAACCAGATTATCAGTCAAGGTTTTAAGAGCGATTTCCCCTCCCTTGGGCGGAAGACCCAGTAACTGCCTCCACAAATCCAGCGGGGAAGCACTATTGCAGTCCTGAAAAATCATCCATCCAAAGGAAGAAAAAAATATCTAACTCCTCTGGCTTGCCAAAATTGTTTTAAGCATTCAAAAATGAAACAACAGATTTTTGATAATCTGAGCCACAGGATGCTTTATTAGGGAAAATACTGCAGTATGGACTCTTCCCCAGGGGAAAAAAAAACATTTTCTAAGAAGAGAGACACCTCTATTTAGTGAATAAAGCTTATATAGGTTTATCAAATCACATGGTTACATAATACTTCCTTTTTCCATATATGGACATTATACAACTTTCCATGGAAAATTTCCAACATTTTCAGATTTCCTGTTTTTCAAATTCCAGAAAAATTATAAGGAAACATTAATATTCCTTAATGTGACATTTATAATGTCAGAATGCCCTGGAACAACTTCCCAATGTACATACTTTCGTAATCTAATATATTTGTCTCACAAAAACACATTTCACAACTTTAAAACTTTTAAAAGTTCAAATTGCGAACACAAAATGGCTTCAGTTTGGTTCTTTATATTCTCAAGTATAATAACCAAATTTCACACATAACAAAAAACAATATTCTTGATGCACAAGATTTTGAAGATAATTTTGCATAAGAAAAAATAACTTAATGTATTTGTACCTCTGAGTTAATTAATCCTAATCTTTGAATTCTATCAAGAGAGACCTTTCCATTATATGACTCATGACAGAAGAGTATTTTAAGGAATAATATAATGTAAGCTTATACACTAGCATAGATTTTTTTTCATAATTGTAATCAAAAAAGAAAGGAAAAGATTCCACAAAAATAATGTTTTCTTGCTTGCCAATCTTTAAATTCTAAATACATTGCACTTTTATTTATTCAATTTATTTACAGTCACAACCTCTTTCTTTGTGTAATGATCCTTGCTCCTTGAGGCAGAACAAGATCAAAATTGAAGGAAAGCCATTTTGCTGTTACAATTGCCTTCATTGCCCAGAAGGCAAATTTGCCAACCAGACAGGTGAGAGATATCATGCAACAAGTGTTATAATGCAATATGGGGATGCTCTTGGGGAAAGAGAGGGAGGTGTGGCCTAAAAAAATGCTCAGAAGAGACACAAGAAGTCCCAGTTGCTTAAGGATCAGACAAAACAACTTTAAAAATATGACTTAATGGTTCAAGCAATTAAAAGTGATTTTTATTTTTGGATTTGCAATGATCTTTTAATATAGTCTTACAGCAATATAGAATTACTTCATCTATTTGTGTTTCCTGTCTCGTTTTGCTGGGATGATTGACACACATTGATATTTACTAGCTCTGAAGGTTAATAAATTTGGAATAGCTTCTGACATTGAGGGATTGACCCCTCACAGCCCTTGAAGACAGCAACCATAGAATTGTTTTCAGTCAACATGGCCCCAATTCACAAAAGAGGCAATGTCACTAGTTTTTAACCTCAGAACCACTAGAATTGGATCTGAATTCTAACAGGCTTTGTGAGAATGTGGTTGGATTATAGAGTGTGGGAATATGATATTTTAGTTTTCTTCACCAGATCCATTAACTTGTTACTATTATATACTCTCTTTTTAACTTGTATGTACTGTTTCATTTTCATGCTCTGGGCTGTCTATGGTCATTCAGAAATGAGCCATCATTAAGTTATTATGATAATGCAAAACCATTGGAACAGACAATCATACAAAATAGATAAAACAATAGATGTATCTAATACATCTCTGACTGTCTGTCTATCTATCCATCCATCCATCCATCCATCCATCCATCCATCATCTATCACCAAGAAGTATTAGAATAGGAAAATTACTGATACTTTTGAACTTTGGCATTGGAAAATACTTCTGAAAATACTATGGACAGCTAAAAACATTAAGAAATCAAAACAGATTTCTCACCTGAAACTGAAATGACCATGCTTGAATTATACATTTTGGTCACATTGTGAGAAGTCCTAGCTCTCTAGAAAAGGCTCTAATGCTGGGAAAGGTAGAAAGAAAGAGAACAGGGTGATCAGCAGAAAGCTGAACAAATTCAAATGAGTTTGAATATTTTTTTCCTTCTAAGGAGGAGAAAATATGGAAGACATTGGGTTTATGATTTTATTTGGAGAGAGCTGATACATTGGTTTCAGATTTGAATTAAATCTTTGTGCCTTTATTTTCACATGGAAATTATATTTTTAAAGTAGATAAGTCATTACAAATATTGTTCATATTGTTCTAATATCACAATTTGCTTCTTCTAATAATTTAAGTGAAAGGAACAATCCAATTTAAAATGTACAAATAGAATGGAATTATATCTTACTGAGTAGTCTCAAAGTAATTTCAAAGAATCTGTTCTGTGGACAGTTTTAAATAAGTCTAGCTTTCCAAATAAGTTGGATTTCTAACACTTACACTCCCAAATTCTATCAGGAATATCTGGATGTATCAGGCACTGAAATATTATACTTCTAAATGTTTGGGATGACGCAGCTAACCCTTAATTCTTTTCTGTTTAACAACTCAATTCCCTTTTTTAGGATTAGATGACTGTTTCCAATGCCCTGAAGAATATTATCCTAACAAGAACCAGGATCAATGCATTAAAAAACTCAGAACCTTCTTGTCTTACAAAGAACCCTTGGGAATCACAAGTGTTGCTTTCTTCTTTTCTTTCATTTCAGTTGTGGTGCTAGGGATCTTCGTTAAAAGCCAGGATACTCCCATTGTCATTCTTGGGCTTTTGGTTTTGCAGGCTGAGTTTTCTCCTGAGCAGTATCATGGGAGCATGCATCATAAACAAAAAATGGTGCAGACTTTATTCTTGTCCTCCAGATGAGTAGCAGAAGCAAGCGGAGTCTGCCAAAGTCTTATAGTATCCTCCTTAATTATTTCGGATGATGATAAATCTTCCTCTGACTGAGCTCTCCATTTTGCTTTTCCTTTCTTGTGTGGCATCTTAGAGTTAAACACAACTTCCTCAGATGTTGTAGACTAACTGATTAAAAAAAACTTAACCACTTACTATCAAAGCAACCGGCAAAGAAAAACATCGTAAATTCACAAACCATCCTCTGCTACCAATGTCAAAGTGAAAAAAAAAATTCAGCTTTCATAAAGTAGAAGTGCTGGACCATGCTTTCCTTTGCTGTATACTTTTTATTACACATAACTAGGAAGTACAATCTAAGAAGTACAGAGAAAAAAAGAAAAAAAATCTCCTCCCCTTCAAGCATGCACAGTAAATCAAACATCACAAGACACCCATATCTTAATTGCTATAGAAACATGATAACAATATTCTAATAGGCTCTGAACGCTTAGCAGATAAATAAAAAAAACGTAGTGACATCCTGGACGTAAACTGTTTCAATTCCTACCTTCAAAACAACACTATAGAGCACTGCACAACAGAACAACTAGACACAAAGGTAGTTTTTCCCCGAATCCCATCACTCTGCTAAACAAATAATTCCCTCAACACTGTCCAACTATTTACTAAGTCTGCATTACTATTACTATTAATCTTCTCATCTCTCCTCCCACTTGTGAATGTGTGACTGTAACTTTGTTGCTTGTATCCTAATGATTTTTATTGACTGTTTCCTAGATGATTTGATTGCTTACTGTATTATTATCAAGTATTGTACCTTATTTATTTATTTATTAAAATTTATATACCGCCCTTCTCCCGAAGGACTCAGGGCGGTGCACAGCCTACTAAAACCACATATATATAACAATTAAAATAGAATTAAATAAGGGCTGTAACCAAATCTAAAATCCCAACTTTAAAATTCAATACATTAAACCCCATTAAAATTAATTTAGGATCAGCCTAGGCCGGCCTGCTCAAAGAACCAGGTCTTCAAATCACGCCTGAACATCCTCAGGTCAGTGGTCGTTCTCAACTTAGGGGGGAGCCCATTCCAGAGAGCGGATGCCCCCACAGAGAAGGCCCTGTTCCTCGGGGTCACCAGGCGGCACATAGAGGCCATCAGGACCCGAAGGAGGCCCTCCCTCCTGTGGGAGCGCACAGGTCGGTGGGAGACTACTGGCAGAACGCGATCTTGCAGATAGCCTGGTCCGATTCCATGAGCACTTTAAAGGTCAAAACCAGAACCTTAAAGCGCACCCGGAAGGCAACCGGCAACCAATGCAGCTCACGCAGGAGAGGCGTCACATGAGAGCTTTTAGACTCCCCCATAACCACCCGCGCAGCCGCATTTTGTATCAGCTGCAACCTCAGGGTGCTCTCCAAAGGGAGCACCATGTAGAGGGCATTACAGTAATCCAGGTGGGAGGTGACCAGGGCATGAGTGACCATGCGTAAGGTGTCCCGATCAAGAAAGGGCCGCAACTGGCGCATCAGGCAAACCTGATTAAAAGCCTCCCTGGAGATGGCCGTAATATGCTCTTCTAATGACAGCCGTACATCCAGGAGGACGCCTAGATTGCAAGCCCTCTCTGTGGGGGCTAAGATCTCACCCCCAATAGTCAGCGATGGAGTCAGCTGACTATATCGGGATGCCGGAAACCACAGCCACTCAGTCTTGGAAGAGTTGAGTCGAAACCTGTTCTCACCCATCCAATTCTGCACGGCCTCCAGGCACCGGGACATAACCTCCACAGCATCGTTGGGGTGGTTTGGAGTAGAGATGTAAAGCTGAGTGTCATCCACATAAAGATGACACTTTACTCCAAAACCACGGATGATCTCCCCAAGCGGCTTCACATAAATGTTGAACAAGAGGGGGGAGAGGACCGACCCCTGAGGCACCCCACAAATGAGGGGCCTAGGAGGGACCTCTCCCCCCCATCAACACAAATTGCAAATGGTCAGAGAGGAAGGAGGAGAACCACCGCAAGATGGTACCTCCAATTCCCAACCTCTCCAGCTGCTGCAACAAGATACTATGGTCGATAGTATCAAAAGCCGCTGAGAGATCTAATAGGACCAGGACAGAGGAATAACCTCTGTCACGGGCCCTCCAGAGATCATCAACCAACGCGACCAATGCTGTTTCAGTACTGTGCCCAGGTCTGAAGCCCGATTGGAAGGGATCTAAATATGTCGTTTCCTCCAGGTACTGAGGGAGCTAAAACACCAACACACTCTCCACAACCTTCACCACAAAGGGGAAATTGGAGACCGGACGGAAGTTATTTAGTGCTGGGTCCAGGGCAGGCTTCTTGAGGAGAGGCCACACCACCGCCATTTTCAGGGTGATAGGGAGTGACCCCTACCTTAATGAAGCATTGATAATCCCCTGGAGCCAGCCTCATGTCACCTCACTGGAGGTAGAAACCAACTAGGAGGGAGATGGGTCCAACAAACATGTGGTGGTGTTCAGATGCCCCAGCAACCTGTCCACACCCTCGGCGGTTACAGGATCGAACTCCTCCCAGATAAACATCTCAAGACTTGCCCCGGCCATCTCCCCCAGGACCAGCCAGCTGGAGTCCAGCTCACCCCAAATCTGAGTGATTTTATCATGCAGAAATCGGGAAAACTCCTCTGCCCTGCCCTGCAAGAGGTCTTCCCGCGCTCTCGGCTCAAGCAGGGAGCGGGTCACTCTAAACACTCTAAACTTATGATTCTTGACTCTTAACAAATATACCTTTTTTTTATGTACACTAAGAGCATATGCACCAAGACAAATTCCTTGCGTGTCCAATCACACTTGACCAATAAAGCTATTTTATAGATTTAGTCTATTCTATAGTTTCAAAGGAGGCCTTTTGTTTATTCATAGAAGTTATTACTTAATCTTATTATCTTAAGAAGATAATTTAATAAGGTTTTAAATCTCTTCACTTTTATTTTTTACTTTGAAATTTGCCTAACTGTAGATATGAACACTATTCCACCTCTTGCCTGCCTACCTCACACCTCACTCCCTCACTCCTTCCTTCCCTCCCTCCCTTCATTCTATATACATGGATATAGAAAAGTTGGAGCAGATGTTTCATTTGTATGCATTGCTTGAAGCAATCATATTATTTTATAGAAGAAACTTTTCTTCTGTCTATGATTATCTGATAAACACCAATTAGCATCTGAAAATAATGAATGTGTTATTTTGTCAGATCTTATTTATATTTTGGTTGTCATTAATTTCAAACAAAAATAAAATGTTATTAAAGAGGAAGTCACATCATCAATATTTTTTGTTCAGCAAATCTTACCTGTGGAATCTTGTAAATGCTCAAAATGTCTGCCATAACTTGAGAAATATGAGAATTGGGTCCAACAATAACACAAACTAAATTTTGGTCGATGCTGCATTTATAATTATGAGAAAGATGTTAAGATAGATGGGTTTTATGAAGAATTGACTGAATTAGATAAAAACAGGCACTAAAGAGAAGATGATTAAAAAATTGTATGGCTATTTATTAGAAGTGAAACTAGAAGAAGAACAAGTTAAAGAAACGATGTGTGCTTGGGGAAAAATGTTGGATGTGGGATAGACCTGGATAAATGGCAGAAATTATTATGGAATAGAAATTATAAATTAACAATGTCAACAGCCTATAAAGAGAATTTGTATAAGATGTTTTATAAGTGGCACTTACCCCGGCAAGACTGGCAAAGATATTTAAAGACAAATCAGTGCAACGTTTGAAGTGTTATCAGATACCTGGATCATATATGTGGTGGACATGTGCAGAAGCTAAAAGATATTGGACTAAAGTACACATCTGATTGGAAAAAATGGTAAAACAACATATAGATTTAAAACCTGGGATATTTTGGGGGGGATTTTGCCTGAAAACTATAGTAAAAAAATAACATATTTGATTATTCACGTATTAACAGTAGCTATAATTGAATTTGCTCAAAATTGGAAAAAATTAGAAAATTCCGATGGAGGAGGAGATGATTAAGAAAATAATGGAATGTGCAGAAATTAGTAAGTTAACATTAGCAATTAGAGAGCAAGAAGAAAGGGATTTGGGACTTATTTTATGGATGGTTAGAAAATAGAGTAAGAAATTAAAGGATATTGTAATAATGATATACTGTAATTGATCATTCTGAATAAGTTATAACATGAATATAATTTAGCAAGAGGTGAAATTTGCTTTCAAGGATAGATAGTAATTGAAATAAAAAGCCTAATGATATTATAATAATGATATAATATGATATATAATCTTGATTAGAATATAATACAAATGTAAACAATTAAAAATGTAACAAATACTATTATTTGCACAAGATATATGTACCAAGATGACTCACTGTATAACTGAAATATGGTTTTTATTTGTTGTTTTTGTTATATATAAAAAAAACATTTTCAAAAAAAACCCTCGCATCGTCATGGTAGCATCACGTTTTTCCCCCTTCATTAAACCAAGGGTGGGTGTGGCCAGTGCGTGATGCATCCAGCCTGTGAGTCAGGATTTTGACAGCCCCGTGTTGTACAATGAACTATGCATCAGATGCCAGTGTTGTAAAATATACTTTGGGAATAAATAGAATCTATCTTTCAAAACAAGATAGTATGGAGGCCCAAGTTTCTTCCTCCTATACTGTTATTTCTCATCCCTAACAATTAAAATCTCCATGTGGCCAGATTTCATTTGGTTTTGAGAAATCAACATCAATAAATATAATGCATTAAAAATATTGATATAGGAAATAATTTACCATAAATTATGTATGGATTAATATTATGTATGATTGGGCTTTCAGTGTTTTTCTCCCTCTATCCATTATCCTTGGTTGCGCAGTAGTTAGAATGAAGTACTGCAGGCTATTGCTGCTGATTGCCGACTGCCTGCAATTTGGCAGTTTGAATCTCACCAGACTCAAGTTTGACTCAGCCTTCTATCCTTCTAAGATGGGTAAAATGAGAATCCAAATTGTTGGGGGCAATATGCTGACTCTGTAAACTGCTTAGAGAGGGCTGTAAAGCACTGTAAAGTGGTATATAAGTCTAAGTGCTATCACTATTGCTATCTCCACAAGTTCTTAATAGATAATATGCAAATTATATTTTTCGAGAGAGCTTCCATTTGTGCAAAATCCATATTTGTCTTTTTGATTTTTAAAAATTATATACTGTATAATTTCTAAATTTCTTTGCAGGTATTTTTTCTCTTTAGCCTCGAAGCACTATAACAAAGGAAATGCAGCACTTCATAAAAAGCAGGGTTCTTGTTTCTTGGTTAGTTGTTCTTTTTTGTTTAATTCAGGTCTCAGAAGAATAATGTAGCATTTGGGGGAAAAGATGCAGCCCAATAATCCTGCTGCAGAAGCCAAAATGGAGAAGATTTCTACAGCCACCACGTACTTCCCCTTGGTGCTCAGATACGTTGGAACAAATGACATCCAGACACTACAAAAGACCAACATGCTGAAAGTGATAAATTTGGCTTCATTAAAACTGCTAGGTAGTTTTCTAGCAAGAAAAGCCATCATGAAACTGATAGCAGTCAAGAACCCCAGAAAACCAAGGGCAGTATAAAACATGATGGTTGAACCTTCATTACATTCTAGAACAGTTTCTTCAGTCATGGAGTGGGTATCAGAAACTGGGAATGGGGGAGACGTTGCTAGCCATATACTACAAATTGTAACTTGAACCAAAGAGCAAGACAAGAGAATAGTATAAGCCATCCTTTTCCCAACCCATTTCCTGGTTTTGGAACCTGGATTGGTGGCCATGAAAGCAAGAACCACTATGGTTGTTTTCCCCAATATGCAAGACAGAGCTACAGAGAAGATGATGCTAAAAGCAGTTTGTCGCATGAGACATTTTAGTTGGTCAGGTTGCCCAATGAAGAGTAAACTACAAAGGAAAGAGAACAGAAGGGCAATAAGAAGAATGTAGGTGAGGCTCCTGTTGTTGGCTTTGACAATGGGAGTCTCCTGGCTTTTAATGAAGATCCCTAGGACCACAACTGAGATGAAAGAAAAGAAGAACGCAATGCTTGTCAAGGTGATTCCCAAGGGTTCTTTGTACGACAAGAAGATTCTGAGTTTTTTAATGCATTGATCCTGGTTCTTGTTAGGATAATATTCTTCAGGGCATGGGAAACAGTCATCTAATCCTGAAAAAGGGAATAGAGTTAATAGATAAGACTTCAGGATCAGCTCAGCCTTTCCTAATTTTCAGAAATACAATATTTCAGTGCCTCAAATTTCTAATATTCATCATAAGATCTGAGATGTTGGGGAATTTGAAATCCAACTTATCAGGAAGGCTATATAGCAGGATTATTTGAGAACAGATCTTTGAGAATTACTTGATTTAGTTCATTCTATTCAATTACATTTGGAGTTGGATCACATCTCCACTCACCTTATTGTCTAGAGGAAACAAGTCATACAGTCTGTGAACAATTTTATAATAATTGCCTTCCCCCTGTTAAAATATATATTTTGGTGTAAAAAAGAAACATGAATAAAGGCAATTAACTCAAATCTGAAACCAATGCATATGTTCTCTGAAAGAAGCACTATAAAAATGTACGTCCAACTCTTCCTTTTTCTTTTAAAATGAGAGGGCAAAAGAAGAAGAAAATACCCTTCTTGTTAAGGTTCTCTTAAATTGGAAAAATTAATCTGTATCCTATGCTCACTATGCATGAAGATTTTAATAGAGACTATTATGGCAAAAGCTCTCAATTTATTTTGAGTATATTGTTGCTTTACACTGTGGAATTCTTCTACTTATCAAGACAATAGAGATAGACTATGTGGACCAAGCTCAGAGAGCACCAGTTCAATCCTGATCTGCATATATTTCTTCTATTGAAAGAAATCATAGTAGGCTAACCATTATTTGAAAAAGGCTAAATCACCTAACCTTCAAGGATACACTCTCCGATTCAGAGCTGGCCTGCACTTTTTTAGATAAAGGGCCTAAACACAAAGTATACTTCCATTTTGCTAGTCATATGTATTCAAAAATATCTGGGGCGGACATATTTTTAGGTCCATCCTCCCTCTCAAAAGGACTGGTAGAGAAACTCATGGCGACTGGACAGAAATCTGACAATGTCAATGATATTTGATATGCTTCATTTATCATTTACCATTTTTATATTTTGTTTTACTTCATCATTGTCTGATTCTAAATGACCATAGGTGGCTTATAGCATGAAAACAGAATTCATATGAAATGATAACATGGGAATATATAAGAAAAAAATAAAGGAAGGAGAGTAGGATAAAAACTTTGTGTCATGCTGCCACGATCTACATTCCAATCAACCTAACCCTAATCCTGGAAAAGGTCAGAATAATTATAGTGGTTCTGAGGTAAAAACTAATTCAGGTGTCATTTCTATTTTTGTGAGGTGGATAGATATATTTATTTTGTTGTTTTAAAATATTTTTAGTATTTTGATTGTAATATTATTTTTTAATTGTAAGAGGCCCAGAGTCATTGACTAAGATGGGAAGCTACAAAAATTGAATAAATAAATAAACAAACAAAACAAACATTGGAAGCCTGAGTAGTACTTTGAATCTATTGGTCTTCAGAGCTAACAGACATCAATTCTCCTTGAATGTCATTTCCTACCTGTCTGGTTGGCAATTTTCCCTTCTGGGCAACGAAGGCATTTGTAACAGCAAAATGGTTTCCCTTCTATTTTGATCTTGCTGTAACCCAAGGAGCAATCATCATTGCACAAAGAAAGAGGTTGTGTCTGTTAATAAGTGAAAGGGCAACATATTTAGAATGTAAACATTAACAATCTAGAAATCACCATCTCTGAGGAATCTTTCCTTTCCTTTTTTGTTTAGAATTATAAAACATTCCATGCCAGTTACAAGACATGTCTTAATTTATCCTTCTAGAATAATGAGTGATGTCAATAGAAAACTTTTTATTCCTCTGATAGATGTCAAGGATTAATGCTAATTAACTTAGAAGTAGGAATATATTGAGTTTTTTATACAAAACTTTCAAAATCTTTTATCAAAAACATGGCTTTTCCTGTGCTTGTTTCATTAATTTGTGCAGCTGTTCAAGCAAGTTATTTGGAGACCAGCTATTATATGAGTAGTCAACCACTCCTTAAAAATGAATAATAGTTATCTGGTTAAAAAAGATGGGCCAGACCATGTTATCTGTCAATAGAGAGACAAGGTTTTCTAGTTGAGTAGATGGATTTACTTTTCCAAATTTGATCCTAAGAAAGGATTGATTTGAGAAGATGACCCAATTGATAATATCAAAGCCAGATGCGACCTTTCCACTTTGGTCAAAGAAAATATTTTCTCCAGCACTGTTATTAAATGAGACTTTTCTTAAGTAGTGATGAAGCTCAAGGGAAGAATATGACAATAATTAATAAAGATATACATTGATGGCAAAAAAAACCCTAACCAAATCATGAGTTTAAAACATAAACCCTCATGAAGATCCTATCTATTTCCTCAAGAGGTCCAGAGATATTTCACGAGAAAAGTACTTCACTCCTGTACTCACAATAGAATCCCTTATGCCACAAGGCTTGAAATTTTGGGCTTGGACAATGTGGAACTGCACCGCCTGCAGTCCGATCTAAGCATAGTACACAACATCTACAACATCTTATCTGTCAATGACTCCTTCAGCTTCAATCACAACACAAGGGCAAACAATCGATACAAACTCAAGGTAAACTGCTTCAAACTCAATTGCAGACAATACAACTTTAGCAACAGAGTGGTTAATGCCTGGAATGCTCTACCTGACTCCATTGTTACAGCCTCAACCACTCACAGCTTCAACCTCAAACTATCTATTGTGGACCTTACACCATTCCTTAGAAGTCCATAAAGGGGGCATGCATAAGTGCACCAGCATGCCTACCATCCCTGTCTCAGTGTCCCCATTTATCTGTATTCACTTCCTTCATTCATGTTTATGTTCATACCTGCTATTGTACATGTTTGACAAACAAATAAATAAAATAAATAAATAAGATCAACCAGCTCAAACTTCACAATTAGCAAGATTCAGATGTGTGTCAGTTACTTTCAAAGGATTTGCCCAGGCAGAATCAAGTGACATTATCTGATGGAAGCCAAGAATATTCTTCACTCTATGAGTTGCCATAGCTCTTTCTTATCCAGGAGTGACCTGGTCATCCAAAATAAGGTCACTGGATGTTTATCCATAGATAAAAGATGGGCAGATAAAGTTGTTGCCTTTATTGCCACAAGACAAGTCCTGATATAGGCTCTTGCCTGTGCTCAATTAGGTTCATTCTTCATTAGCACAGGCACAATTCAGTGTCTCTGAATTCAGTCTCATCTCAAGCAACAATGACTCAAACTGCATGCCAGAACTTTTGCAAAACTTCCAAGTTTCATCTAAAGCATATCAGGCAGATTAATCTAATAGCTTCATCTTGCCGAAATGAGGAACATCTTCTGAGAATTCTAGGGTCAACAGGAAGTGATCTGTTTATGGCAGGGGACTAATGCTAACATTAATGATGATAATCCTTTAATTTCACAACATATAGATAGGTTTAACCCAGGGATGGGACCTGACAGGGTTAACTATCGGTTCGGTGATTTATGATGTGCTTCTTTGCATATGCATGCACGCCTGTAAATCATCAGCAGCCTGGTGCCTGAACAGCTGAGCAGCACTGTATGTGGAGAAACAGCCTTTGAAAAAGTACTTTTTTCCTGTTTTTTTAACTGCAGCTGTGCCTCGCACGGCAGCTGAAGTTGAAAATGCAGGAAATAAAGGTCACGTAAGAGCCCAGGCAGGTGGGTGGGCATATGTCAGCTCTTCAAAGCTATCAGTTCTACAGAGGTGGACAGAACCGGTAGAAACCCACCCCTGGTTTAACCATACTTTCAGTTTGAGAATATGTGACCATCCTAGACCAAACCCAGTTCAAAAATGTCAGTGAATTTGTAGAAATCTGGCACTCTGGCAAATCAGTCATCAATAGGAACATAGACATTAACAATATCTATAGACTATGCAAAAAAGATTCCCACCCAACCCAAAACGAATAAGAAGACCCAAGCACCTCTTCACTAGCAATCAGTACCCAGATCAGCATAAATCCAAGGTTAACATCAGACCAACAATCAAGTAAACAATACCCCAATCAAGAAACTGCCAAATAATCCAACAGCAAAATTCCCAGTCAAATAATCTCTAAAACCACCCCACCAACATGGACAGGCAATCCACCAGAATAAAAACTGACAGCAAGGTGCTGTCCTTACTAGCACTGATGATGTTACTTAGTTTGGATAATGAAACATCTGCAAGAAAACAAGCAAGCTTTAGAGAACCTAAAGACTCCTCACTAATACTAATACACCACAAATTCAGATCATAATGCTACTACCTGAAGACAAATATCAGATAAATTGAATGGCCTATGGGTATGAGTTGCACCATGAACCAGATTTATAGCTGCCAGGTGACTATGAACTCTACTACTGCCTAAAACCTAGGCCAGAGACAACTAGTCTAAATTCCCCAGAACCTTAAGCCTGGGGATTTCCACCCCACCTGCAGCTCAGATAGAGTCCAGAGTATAGACAGGTATGCAGTTACACACTGGGGATAAAGGTTAAGTGAGCAGCAATAACAATATTCTTTATTGAGTTGTATGAAGGGTGTCATGCTACATTTCAAAGCCATTGGGGACCATAAAGTCATTCTTAAAGTTTATTTCATTTATTTCATTAGCAGATTTAGCCTATACCTATACCCTTATTTAGTAAGATATCAGTCCTTGGATCATCTATCAAGATAGGATAGCTTCAACTTATAACATCAGCTGCTCTTTTATCAACCTAGGAGACACATAACTTTCCTTTCTTATTAAGAAGATCCCCCCCAATATAGTGAACCTAAAGGAGGGAGGAAAGAGAGAAAAAATCCTTTAACTATGCTGCTGTACCTGGTGATCAAATTAGTCCAATATTCATTATTAAGTATTCATAAAACTTACACTTTTTCAAATTAAAAAAGCTGGGATAGATAGGTTCTGATCTACCTATGACATTCCTCCAGTATTAAAATGGTTTCTATATAATTTGTGGGCAGTTGTGGATGTGGAAACAATATTATCTGCTAGATTAGTAGAGTGTGGCTTACCAGCCATACTGGAAAGTTGAGAAGCTTCTGTTTCCTACTATCAGCCATTGCTCCGTGTTTGGAGTGGGATATAAGCATGGCTTGGAAAGCATGTGCCACAGCATAGACTGCATTGTAGATACTATAGCTTTGCCCGTTCATGCTCAATTCAAAAACAGAGTCTGGAAGAGCTTCCAGCTTCTCTCTCCCTGTGCATTTTTTCTCTGTCTTTGACATTAAAATAGAATTTGAGAAAGAACATTCAAAGGCTTGTTCCCAAAAGACCCTTGAAAAACTGTCTTTGTTTTTTGAAACATTGTTTCTCCTCTTAAGAAATCTTTTGAATCCTATTAATTCTTTTGATGAAACTGCATAAGAAAGAGCACCATGGATAAAATCCATACTCCAGTCTCTTTGAAAGGGAACTGAAGTGTATTCCATTTGGGCTGGGAAAATCCAAACTTTATCTTTTATCTCAACTGTTGTGTCCCAATAATCTGATACATAGGAGATCGTCCTGAAAGCTGCCATGGCCTGGTTTTCAGAATACACAATCACAACACTGGAGGTACTTCTCATAATAACTTTGCATACTTTAACAAAAGCAAGAATTTGTTCTCCCATCTCATTTGAAAAAGCTACTGTTGGAAGCTCTTCAATGTAATCAAAGCAGATTCCATTTTGGGATAAGATGATAAGTGCTTCCCTCAGAAATCGTTCACCAATCTCATTTTCTTGAAATATTATCCCTATCCAAGTCCAATTAAAATGAAGCAGCAACTGGAGAATCCCCATAATGTGAAGCTGTTCGTTTGGATACATCTGATAGAAAAAAGCTGTATGAATCATGTTATCCATCACTGGAGCAGAGCCATATGAGAGCTTAGGAGAAAAAAAATCAAAATATAAGATGTATGCGTATATATTTGATAATTGACAAATGGTTAAATGTGACTGATCCATATTGTTGGTTTGATTTTTCAAGGGTTATGCCTAACACCTTGAGGATCTTTTTTTAATTTTTGTGAAGTTAATGGCACTAAACAGTCACCATTTTTGGAAATCTATTGTTGCTAAAAATATGATACAATTTGATCACCTTCAGTGCAATCGGAATGCATTAGGTTTAGGGAAAGAGTGGTGCATCAGAGAAGTCTAATTTAGGGATACTATTGATTTTCAGGATTGATGTAATGTTTTTACTTCTTTTCTACCACCAATGGTGTACTTGGGACCTTTGAAAAACTAGATTCCATCTAATTTGGGTAAAGAAAAAATATTAATTGAACCAATTAGTAACTAGTTTTTTGAAAAGTTTCCCAAAGTTTAACTGGTTCTGATTGGTATAACAAATATGAGTATATATTTATTCAGAAGAAATGGAAATATAAATGGATAGCAAAATATTCTATATGGTAGAATTTGATGATCTATGTAACTTCTTACTGAGGTTTTGTGATATTGAATTTCCATTATTTAAGAATGTAACAAGATCTTACTGCACTGTTTTGTTATTCTCTTATGATTTGAAAAAAAAAATCGTAAGATCTTGCTAACACATTTTTAAAGATTCCTAAAGAATACAAACATGTTTATAAGATAACTTTTGCTAAAAGTTTAAGTTGAAGAACAACAACAAAAAGATTAAAAAGACATTATTATAGTGACTTGTGTCAACCTGGTTAGATTTATTTCCTTGTAAAATCATAATTTGACCATAGCCCAAGATAGGAAATGTCATACCCACTCTGACAAATAGTTTTCCAATCTTTCCTTGAAAACCTCCAATTATGGAATGTTTCAAAGTCCAAGAGATAGACTGTTTCACTCCTTAATAACTTTGAAGATACATACTTTTGTTTTAGCTCTGACAGTTTTTCTCTAGAGGCAGATTGTAGAATAATTCTAAATTGGGGACTTGTGATGGTATTTGGGAAGACATACTACAGTTTAGACAATGGTATGATAAAAGGTAGTTAAGACTACAGGAGGTGAAGTATTAGAAGCATTCCAGATGGGACCCTCACTAGTTTTCTAGAAACTAAATGGGAGGGAAGAAGAAATTCTTTTAATTATTTAAGATTTTGTTTAATATAACCTTACTAATGCTTTTTGTCTGAACTTCTCAGAAAACTAAGGATGAGCCTTCCTTCCTTTCTCCCTCCGTCCCTCCTTTTCTTATTATGTTCTTGTTACTTTAATTGCTAAGGAAATCCAATGGAAGGTAGCAGAAAATATTTCAAAATGAAAAAAAAAAAATCTCTCTTAAGAGCAAGAAGATTCATCTCATTTCCATTTATTTCAAATTGGAGACAAAATCCTCCAATTCAGCAGTTTTCAGTAAATCGAAACTGGAAAATAAGGAGATAATGTCTAGCCAGACTTTATTTATTTGTTGTTTGCAATTAATTACAAAAAGAGAGAGAATGTTATGAAAGAGGAACTCACATACCAATAGGATGTTTGTTTTTTTGTTCAGCCAGTCTTACCTGTGGAATCTTATAAATATTCAGGATGTCTGCCATAACCTGAGAGATATGAGAATTGGGTCCAGCAATAACACAAATTGAGTTTTGGTTGGTGCTGCATTTATAGTTAGGAACAAATCTGTCATGTGAAGAAAGAAGCTCCATAGAAGCAAGGTAGGTCCATGTTGCCATGAAATAACTATTAGATATACCAAAGCCCAAAGTGATGTTTGGTAAGATGTGAGAATTTTCATTGATTTCCTTTACAGCAAAGATCAAGGACAAGATATGCTGGTATGTCTGTAAAAACAAACTTTAGGGGAAGGTAGTGCCCAGGTCACCACAATGGCATTTCCACACAAAGAATTTGTTGCATTTCAATTTTATAATCGTTGTTAACCTTTCAAAAATAGACTCTGAGCTTCCAAGGCCAGAGAGTCTGTAGAAAATACTTATCCTCTCTATTCCATAAAAATCAGTATAGAATCTGCTATTTGGTATCCATATCTTTCAGTTGTCTAAATTATCTCTTTTAAAATGTTTTTATAGTATTGGGATGTTACTATCTCATTTTGAAAGATGAAATGTTGTATATTGGGGAACATTAGAAATGGTGATATCTTAAAACCTAGAAAGCAACATTTCTTAACAAATCCTCTCTGTGATGTCAAAGAAGTTGAATTAGAGAAAAAAAAATTACACAGATGGGTTTGACGGCTAAACTGCTTAGGAAATACAATGGAAGATGCAACATTCTTTCTACATATTTGTTAAAGGCCAAAATGCTATGTTTCCATGTTAATACTTTCTATTTGTTCACATTTAAAACAATTCTGCCTTTCATCTTCCTTTCCATGATTTCTTCCCATTCTCCTCCCTCTCTATACCAGTGTGATTGAACTCCTTTCTCAAGATAAGATAAGATAAGATAAGATAAGATAAGATAAGATAAGATAAGATAAGATAAGATAAGATAAGATAAGATAAGATAAGATAAGATAAGATAAGATAAGTCGAATACAGCTCATCAGTCTGGAACCCACATTACGTATCTGATATTAGCACAGTTGAGAAAGTCCAGAAATATTTCACAAGAAGAGTTCTCCACTCCTCTACTCATTGCAGAATACCTTATGCCACCAGACCTAGAAAACCTAGAACTACGTTGCCTTCGGTCCGATCTAAGTATAGTATATAAAATCATACATTGCAATGTCCTATTTGTCAATGAATACTTCAGCTTCAACCATAACAGTACAAGAGCAAACAATAGATACAAACTCAAGTTTAATTGCACCAAACTTGATTTCAGGAAATACGACTTCAGCAACAGACTGATCAATGTCTGGAATACTCTACCTGACTCTGTGGTTTCTTCCCCAATCCCCAAAAACGTTAACCTTAGACTGTCTACTATTGACCTCACCCCTTTCCTAAGAGGTCTGTAGGGGGCGTGCATAAGCGCACCTACTATCCCTGTCCTATTGTTTCTTTTATTTTTCTTATATGTATCCAAGTATTCATAACTATATTTTTACTTATACCTATTATCTTGTAAGCAATTGACAAAAATAAAAATAAATAAATAAATAAGTTCATTCAATAAATGATTAACTTCTCTTTGAGTTACCTAGTATTTGTTATAAAAGATTGATTCAAGAGGTCCTTGAAACAAAACATGTCATTTGTATCACTAGCTTTCCTATAATTGTGTAATGTAACCCGGTTTGTCTCCCATCTCTGAAACAATCCCATGTTTTTTTTTTCCTGATCTGCCCTTAAAAATTATTCTAGATTATTCTCTAGTGCTCTAGGGCAATCTCTTCCCTCTCCTCCCTCCAAAATTCCATATATCTGTGAGAATATGATGTAGACTCCAAATGTGTATGAAATAAAAGGGTGCTTTAATTAATGTTGCCATAAAACAGACTAGACTCTGCTCTAAGAAGAAAGCAAGTTGGTCAGGCAACTGTTACATCTATTCCAATTCTTCACTGATAAATTTGTGCCAGACTTAATCGATCGAAAAAAGTGACATGGAATGACAGAGTAGAACCATATCCATATAATAGAAATAGTATAAATGCTTCTGTCTAGAATGCTTATTTAGTCTCAAAATAAACTTTGCTTTTATCTCATAAAAAATATTTTTCATGCAGAATGTGATCTGAGCAGTTACACACACAATACTATAGTGGAACTGGTGTTTGGAACAAAAGCATTGGAAAACTAGAAAGCAGAACATTGGGGAAAACTCAGACATATTAAGTTATATACCAAGTGCAGTGGTAAAAGTTTTATGAAGATGAAGCAAAGTGGGAGAAAAGCACTATTTTACTGTTAACCTGATCATTAGGAACAATATAAAAAACAGAGTAGAATCTCTGAGTGTAGGAAGATTAACTGAAAGGAAATAAAATTTATATTTCAATAATTTATCCGATCTCCAAAATAGATTAATTATCCAACCAAATTTGGAAGCTGATATAGTTTAAAATAGGAATTACATACAAGGGATCATCAAGAAGTTCCTCAGAGGGAATTGTTTTGAAGGTGATTAGGTTAGACATCATATAAATCAGAGAAATAATGCCACCAATGATGAGATCACCTGAATGGTAAGACTTGTATTTAATACTAGTGTTGCTGATAGTGCATTTGGTATCATGACATATAACCTGAGAAAGCAGTTTTATCACCCATAGCCTGAAGAGTAACATAGCAAATCACGAATGTGTGTTGCCGAAATGATCATTGATATGGCTTCTGAATATAGGACAATCTAACATTCCTTTTCAGGGATCATTCAAATGCACAAATGTATAGGAAAAACAATCAGAATCACACAGCCTTTCTCCATATTTGAATGTGTTTAGGAACAAGAAATACTAATAACATCACTCAGTCTTGGTTGAGTGTCTGTTTTGCTCTGTTCTTTGAAATCTCTGGAGACCAAAAGAGTAGAATTAAACAATGTCAATTATGGGGCACACTATCTCTTGTTCTTTTGGTATTGCAGCAGACAATAATTGATCTCATCTAGGAGAAAGCAATTTGTCATTTCTATGTAGCAACAAGAAAAGAAATGGGTTGCAGTCAAAGGGATAGTAATTTAAGGAATATAAATAAACAACATAGTGAAAAAGAACAAATTTGCCAGCATTGTAATAGTTTGACAAGATGGTATGACACAGAAATCAGGCATTTTGACTAGACTCCCCTAATGAGAAAAGAGCATTATTAAATAAAAAAAGTTATTATTTGTCATCAAACATCCATGGCTTTAGTTCACCTAAAGTTCATTACCCTTCTCTGGCCAACAGTGCTTGGGATATAATAAAATGGGTTAATTTTACAAAATGTATTGTCAGCATTGTTATGTTGACTTGTGGTTCTTACAAGAACAAGGCCATGGATTTTTCTTGATACTTACAAAAAATTGTTTGCGCTCTCTTCTTCTTAGGATCAAAAGGGAATTATGGATGGAATGTCACTTTAATGGGGAGAAAAGTTAGAAGGGCTTGATTGTTTGGAACCTGGAAGTTTTTTAATTTTGGGACGAGAACAGGAATTGTAGGAAGTGTTGGAAATGCAATCATGGTTAAAGTTGGTTGGCATACAACAAAAAAAAAGCAAGTAGGATGTAGGAAACAATACTTGTGGGAAGGGAGTGAAAAAAAGATGGGTTAAAATATGTAGTTGGAAAAAAGATACAAAAAGAAAGATGCAGAATTGAAACTTTTTTCCTGTCCTTATCTCTTATACTTGGGCAGGGGTCGCCAACCTCTGGACCTCAGGGACCACAAATTTTATAATTTTATGAATTATTAGATAAGAGACCGTGGGGAAAAAACCCAAAAAGTCTGCAGGAAAATTCCCACACCTTTTTCCTACTGATCAAACATTCTTTATTTGGGATCACAGGATACCATCTCCAGCTCTCTTCTCAGGGGAAGAGAGAGAGAGAGAGAAAGAGAGAGAGAGAAGAGAGAGACTTTTGGCTTCATGCAAGGAAAGCAACAGAAGCAGCAGAAGTCTTTCTTTCTCTCCCCCAAACTCCACCAGAAATTAGTCTTTGCGAGACTTGTCATATTGGCACAGCCTCTTGGAGCAGGATGCCTTGCAGGGTCCCAAAGACTCATTTCGGGCAGAGTTTTGGGGAGGGAAAGAAAGAAAGAAGCAGAAGAAAGAAGCAGAAAGAAGCAGCCTGATGGCCAGGCGAGGTGCATGGGGTGCGTGGGGCAAGTTCCCCCCTCCACCCTTTCCCCCCCCTCCCCTCATTACCTTATGTTGTTCACAATGCAAATGACACAAGCCTTGTGTTCCTCCTTGTGTGGGCGGTGCAGCCTTGTGTTCCTGCACAGCCTGGATTAATTGCTTTAGGGGTTTGGTTGGGGGTGACATTTCTCTGCGGATCACCAAAATTTTCTTTCGGACCACCAGTGGTCCCCAGCCCACTGGTTGGCAACCACCGTACTAGGGTACCAAAGATATGTGGTTTTTTTTTTCTCTTTGTGTTTAATCTGGGTTGGCAGGACCCATTATCATATTGTCTACTGCAGGGGGCCCAATCCCTGGTCCATGAACTGGCACCAGGTCATGGCTTGCCAGAAACTGGGATGCACAAAGAAGCAAAGCCCCATCTGTAGGATGCAGACAGCACATGAAACCACACCCTCTCTAGTCCATGGAAAAATCTTTCTACATGGAACCAGTCCCTGGTGCGCAAAAGATTGGAGACCACTGGTCTACTGCATGCATTTGGGATAATATATCCCTATTGTTATTTATTTGAAAAAAAAAAACAATAAAGATCCACCAACAAGTACATTACTTCACTTTTATTTTTATTTATTCAGTTCTTATAAAACTTAACATATGGGTAATAGATTGTTTTCCCATACTGAATTTTTGCTATCAGATAGAAATAGCTTAAGACAAGTATATAACAAATCCTGCATTTTTAACAGATTGCTATTAAAAGAAAATATAATTGATCCTTAAGCAAAGAATGGGATTGCCTTTCTCATCCAGTGCTTAGATTGTTCTTGATTATTTGGGTGGAAAAATGATAGTTTTTGAACTATCTTGCCAAATTGAAAGCAGTTCAGCAGAATTAAACTTGAACTAGAGAAATAGAATTCTTTATTGGCCAAGTGCGATTGGACACACAAAGAATTTGTCTTGGTGCAAATGCTTTCAGTGTACATAAAAGATACATAAATCAAGAATCATAAGGTACAACACTTAACGATTGTCATAGGGTACAATAAGCAATCAAATCATACTAGGAAATAGTCAATATAAATCATAAGGATACAAGCAACAAAGTTACAGTCATACAGTTACAAGTGAAAGGGGTTGGGCAATAAGGAATGATAAGAAGATTAATAATAATAGTAATGCAGACTTTGTAAATAGTTGGACAGTGTTGAGGGAATTATTTGTTTAGCGGAGTGATGCCCTTCGGGGAAAAACTGTTCTTGTGTCTAGTTGTTCTGGTGTGCAGTGCTTTATAGTGTCGTTTTGAGGGTAGGAGTTGAAACAGTTTATGTCCAGGGTGTGAGGGGTCTCAGCCCTATTTTTGACTCATGAAGTATACAGGTCCTCGATTGAAGGCAGGTTGTTTTTTCTGCAGTCCTAATTACTTTCTGAAGTCTGTGTCTGTCTTGTTGGGGTGCAGAACCAAATCAGACAGATATAGAGGTGCAGATGACAGACTCAATTATTCCTCTTTAGAAATGTATCAGCAGCTCCTTGGGCAGTTTGAGCTTTCTGAGAAAGAAGCTTGATTAGAGAGATGATAGAGAGATGATAGATAGATAGATAGATAGATAGATAGATAGATAGATAGATAGATAGATAGATAGATAGATAGATAGATGATAGATAAATAGATAGATGATAGATAGACAGATAGAGATAGATTAAATAGAGTTGGTAGATACAGATAATCAGAGTTGGAAGGGACTTTGTAGGTCATCTAGTCCAACCCCCTGCCCAAGCAGGAGACCCTACACCATTTCTGACAGATGGGAGTCCAATCTCTTCTCGAAAGTCTCAAGTGATGCTGCTCCCACAACTTCCAAGGGCAAGCTGTTCCTTTGGTTGATTGTTCTTAATATATATGATAGATGATAAATGATAGATGATAGATGGATGGATGGATGGATGGATGTAGAGGTGGTATTCAGCAGGTTCTGACCAGTTCTGGAGAACCGGTAGCAGAAATTAGTTCGGAGAACTAGCAAATACTATCTATGACTGGCTCCACCCCATCTATTCTCTGCTTACTGAGTCCCTGCTCATCATCTGGGTCTTCTTTTGTTGCCCTGCACAGGAGAATGGAGCTGAAAATCAGATTAGTGGAGTGGGGAGGGAATGGGATTTTGCAGTAATCTTCCTCCAGAAGTGGGAAGGAAATTGAGATTTCAGAGTATCCTTCCCCTGGAATGGGGAGGAAATGGAGATTTTACAGTATCCTTTCCCTGCCACACCACCAAGCCACACCCACTAAGCCATGCCACACCCACCAAGACATGCCCACAGAAGCGGTAGTAAAAAAATTTTAATCCCACTACTGGATAGATGATAGATAGAGAGACATAGATGATAGATAGATAGATGGATAGATGGTAAGTAGATAGATAGATAGATAGATAGATAGATAGATAGATAGATAATTCAGTTTTGTTTCTTTATCAACTGTTTCTTTTGGTTCAGATCAGGCCTCAGCACAATAATGTAGCATTTGGGGAAAAAGATGCAGCCCAGTAGTCCAGCTGCAGAAGCCAAAATGGAGAAGATCTCCACAGCTACCATGTATTTTCCCTTGGTGCTCAGATAGGTGGGAATAAACAACACCCAGACACTACAAAAGACAAACATGCTGAAGGTGATAAATTTGGCTTCATTAAAGCTGTCTGGTAACTTCCTGGCTAGGAAGGCCACTGTGAAGCTGACAGCAGCCAAGAAGCCCATAAAGCCAAGGACAATGTAAAACATGATGGGTGAACCTTCATTACATTTCAGGACAATTTCTTCAACCATGGATTGCATGTCTGATTCTGGAAATGGGGGAGAAATTACCAGCCACACACTACAAATGGTGGTTTGCACCAGGGAGCAAGACAGGACAATGGTGTTGGTCAGCCTTTTCCCAACCCACTTCCTAATTTTGGAGTCTGGCTTAGTGGCCATGAAAGCAAGGAGCACTATGGTTGTTTTACCCAATACACAAGAAAGGGCTACAGAGAAGATGGTGGTAAAAGTAGTTTGTTGCATGAGACATTTTATTTGGTCAGGTTGTCCAATGAAAAGCAAAGTGCAAAGGAAGGAAAGCAGGAGAGTAAGGAGAAGAGTGTAACTGAGACTCCTGTTGTTGGCTTTGACTATGGGAGTATCCTGGTATTTAATGAAGATTCCCAGCAGCACAATTGAGATGAAAGAAAAGAGGAAAGCAATACCAGTCAAGGTGATTCCCAAGGGTTCTTTGTAAGACAAGAAGGATGCATGTTTTTTACTGCAAAGCACTTGGTCCTTGTTAGGATAATGTCCTTCAGGACAGGACAAACAGTCATCTAAATCTGGAAAAGAAAAGAAAGTTGTTAAGCAGATAATTATTCAGGGTTAGTTCAGCCTTTCCCAATGTTTAGAAATAACATATTTCTGTGACTTCAATTTCAAGACTGGCTATTTGGAAATTTAAAATCTAACTTATATTAAAGGCTGCAGGCCAGGAAATCTCTAAAACTAAACTGCTTGAGAATAGATTCTTAAAATTACTATTACTTTACTTATTTGTTTATTTACTAGAAAAGTTATGTGGCTATCCACTTCACAGTGTTGCTAAGTTACTTATAAAAATAAGACTCCATATATAAAATGTTATATCTTACATTTTCCTGACATTTAGATAAACCACTTGATGAACTCCACAACTCCCTTGAATCCCTATGCCTGCTGAGAAAACCATAACTCCATGTCCTTTTAAAAGGGTATTGCAATGTTAGCCAATTGTATTTCTACAGGGATGAGGTTCCACAGGGAAGGAGCCATCACAGAAAGGCCCTTCTTGGAGCCCTCTAGAAAATGGCGAGGTTTTTGCCATTTTTTTGTTTGTTTTGTTTTTTGCTCTACTGGTAAACAGCTGGTTTTTGCTGCCAGCCTGGTTTTTGAGAAGCCAAAGCTCTTGATTTGGAAGAAAGCTTCTCAGAATCAACTCATAAGGCTTTTAGACAGCTTGTTGATTCAATGGAATGAAAAATCCAGAGGTTTTCAAGTCTTGGATGAGTGCAAGCTGAAAGGTGGTGGGAGGGGAGATTTTGTCCAATGGCTGTCCTAAAAACACTGATCTGTTTTTCACTTTTTTTCACTTTTAAAATGTCTACTTTTGTTTTCTTTCTTCTTCTTACTCTTTTTCATAAGTGCATAAGTTATCTGCTTGCTGGATATTGCCAAGCTGATACCCTCCTTGGACTACAGAAGGATTTTTATTGTTGTATTCAAAGATATTCAATGAAACATGTAGATCTATACACTGGAGAAACAAAACCATCACTTCAGAAATCCATGGCCAACATAGAAGAATAAACCCATCAGGACAAGATGCATTTGAAAGACAAAAGTCACTATTTTGAATACATATTCTGGACAGAGAATATGATCACTGTTTTGAAAGAATGGTTAAAGAGGTCATCTACATTAAGACTGAACAGCCCTCTCTCTATAGAAGGGGAGGGATATATCACCATCTATCTCCTTTTACAACACAGTCCTTTCAGCAGTTCCAAGAAACTTCCACACCCATTTGCACTATTCAGTTACCCTGAGAGCACAGTTAAACCTCCAAGTGGCCTCAATGATTCTCAGAAGGAGTGCTAATAATTAGATGACTGTAAGGAATATGACTCCTTCTATTCACCACCATTCAGTCAGAACTGAAAAAGCTTCTTGGATGAGAATTGAAACATCTTCAAGGAAAAACAAAGAAAGTCGAGTTGCCTTTTGGGGGAAAAAAGCAACTTTGGGACATGTTAGAATTGGTTACACTGTAACCATCCCACTTCTCCTGGACAGTATGGATCAGTGTCTCAACATCAGAAAGCCTAGATAGTGTTTTGAACCTATTGTCCTTCAGAGTTAATAAATATCAACACTCCTTGCATAGTATCTGATACCTGTCTGATTGGCGATTTTCCCTTCTGGGCAACGAAGGCATTTGTAACAGCAAAATGGCTTCCCTTCTATTGTGATCTTGATGTAACCCAAGGAGCAACAATTATTGCACAAAGAAAGAGGTTGAGTCTGTTAATAAATGAAAGTAAAATACATTTAGAATTTAGATGTTAACAATCTAAGAAATTATTATCTTTGAGGAATCTTTCCTTTTTTGTTCAGTTGTGAAACATTCTATACTAGCATGTTTTGTGGCTTATTTCTCAAAATATAAAAGGTAAAGGTTCCTCTCGCACATATGTGCTAGTCATTTCTGACTCTAGGGGGCAGTGCTCATCTCTGTTACAAAGCCGAAGATGCCTCTGTGGTCATGTGGTCAGCATGACTAAACACCGAAGAGGCATTGGTCACTGTTACCTTCACACCAAAGTGGTCCCTACTTTTCAAACTGCTAGGTTGGCAGAAGCTGGGACAAGTAATGGGAGTTCAGTCTGTTACATGGCACTAGGGATTCAAATTGCCAAACTGCTGACCTTTCTGATCAACAAGCTCAGCGTTTTAACCACTAAGCCCCCGTGTCCTATTTATATACGCATCCTGCATAATAAGTCATGCAAATAGAAAAGTCTCTTATTCATCATGTAGATCTCAAAGATTAGGGTTATTTAACTCAGAGGTAGAAATAAATTGAGTTCCTTTTTCTTATGCAAAGGTCATGTGCATCAAACATATGCTTTTTATTTACTTGATTGATTAATTTGTGCAATTCTTCGAAAACTATTCAGATTGCAGCTATAGCCTGAGCAGTGAACCACTCCTTTAAAAATGAATAAAAGGTACCTGGTTAATAAGATTGGGCCAGACAATTTTATCTGTTGATAGAGAGAGAAGGCTGTCTAGTTTGGCTGATGGGTTTACTTTTCCAACCTTGACTCTACGAAAGGATTGATTTGGGAAGATGATCCAGTTAATAATATCAAAGCCAGTTGCAACCTTCCCATTCTGGTCAAAGAAAATATTTTCTCCAGCACTGTTGTTAAATGAGACTTTCCTCAGGTAATGATGAAGCTCAGGGGAAGAACATGGCAGTAATTAATATTCATGAATAGCAAATGTATACAGCAATGTTATTTTGTAAGATATTATTGCACTCCTAAATACAGGTTTCCCTCAACATATGATCACAATTGTGTCCAAAATATTCATTGCTAAGCAAGATAGTTATTGAGTTTTGCCCCATTTTATGACTTTTCTTGCAGGAGTTGTTAAGTGAATCACTGCAGGTGTTAAGTTAGTAACATGGTTGTTAAGTGAATTTGGCTTCCCCATTGACTTTGCTTGTCAGAGAGTTGCAAAAGTTGATTACATGATCCTAGAACACTGTAACTGTCAGGGGTGGGCTTAAAATAATTTAGCAATCTGTCCTCTGCCCGGTTGCTGGGAGGGTGTGGCCATGGTGGCTGTGGCCTAGTCAGCCTCCTGCACCATCCTGGGAGCAAAAACAAGCCACGGGGGTATTCACCTTTCCCTGGTTCCAAAGGCTCTCTAGAGGCTGGAAACAGGCCCATTTCCTGAAACTTCCAGGAGGAAGCCCGAGCCTTTGCACAGACCCTGCATTTACCTGGGATCCAAAATGGATCCTGGGAGGGGCAGGGCGGGGTGGGTGGAGCCAGCCGATTTCCAGAACTACTGGTTTGTTGAACCAGATGTAAAATTAACTTTTAGTTCGCCTAAACTGGTGTGAACATGTAGCAGCCCTGGTAACTGTCATAAACACAGTTGCCAAGTGACTGAATTTTCATCATACGACCATGGGAATCCTGCAGCACAGCAGTCTTAAGTAAAATGGTAATTAGTCACTTTTTTTATTCCTGTTGTGACTAAATGAATGATTGTTAGTCAAGGACTACTTGTAAAAGTGTGAATTGATCACTGTCATTGGCAATTGCCAGAAGTTTCATAAAAAGAAAGAGGGATCTGCTAAGGTAGCTTAATAACCCTCATTTCATTTTTTTACCACCTAGAAGCACATGCCTCCATTACCAGAAATTTTCATTCTCAAGAGCCTGAAACCACCAACATTTTGTCCTTTACTTCCCTCTCATAGTTATGCATCTAACTTGAAAGCACAAATATCATTTCAAAATTATTTACTTTGTATGTTGAGATAGAAAGTGAGTTCATCATTTCTCCTTAATTTTTCCAGGGGAGGGAGAGCTTCTCTCACTATTCCTAAAATTCAGGAGTTCTTTTTAAAAAAACCAAATTATAATGTAATTAAACAATGGCATGGAAGAGGAGACACACTGGAAGACTCATTTTGATCTCCAGATACTAAAGCAGTTGTATGCTTACATACCAGAAGTGGTACCATTTATTTATAATATAATACAAAGTCCATTTAAAATATGAATATAAAAATAATTAAACAACTGGAAATTTGTCTCATAAAGATAGAATCTGTGAAAAATGAACAATTTCATGTGAGTTGCAGAGATGTGGACATTTGGATCCATCTAAGACTTAGGGGTGTCAATCTGGCGGCCCATTGGCCGGATAAATCATGTACAAACCATGCACATCCCATCTCAATGAAGGGGAAAATATTGCTGTATGTCATGTGGCGGCAACGTGACGCAGTGAGTTTGACCCTTGTAATTTAAGTCAACAACCCACCTTATTAAATTTCTTCTTCTTATATAATGTGGACTGTTGTAAATATGGAAGCAATATCATATGCTACATTAATAAATATAGGATATTACCTGCCATATTTGATGATTTAGAAATTTCTCCTTCCCATTACCAGCCATTGCTCTGTGTTTAGAGTAGAATATACGCATGGCTTGGAGAGCATGTGCCATGACATAGACTGCATTGTAGATACTATAGCTTTGCCCAGTCATGCTCAATTCAAAAACAGAGTCTGGAAGAGTTTCCAGCTTCTCTTCCCCAGTGCAACTTTTCTCTGATTCTTGGTTTAAAGTGGACTTTGAGAAAGAACATCCAAAGGCTTGTTCCCAAAAGATCCTTGAAAGAGTGTCTTTCTCTTCTGGAACATTGTTTCTCATCTGAAGAAATGCATTGAATCCTAATAATTCTTTTGATGAAACTGTGAAAGAAAGAGCCCCATGGATAAAGTTCATGCTTCTGTCTCTTTGAAATGGAACTGAAGTAAATTCCATCTGGGCTGGGAAAATCCAGACTTTGTCCTTTCTCTCCACTGCTATGTCCACAATTTCTGAAACAGAGGAGATCATTCTGAAAATTGCCATTACATGGTTTTCAGAATACACAATCACAATACTGGAGGTAGCTGTCATAATGATTCTATATATTTTAAGATTATTATCCACTTGTTCTCTCAACCCATTCGAAAATGCTTTTGTTGGAAGCTCTTCAATGTAATCAAAACAAATCCCATTTTGAGAAAATACGATAAGTACTTTCCTCAGAAATCGTTCACCGATCTCATTTTCATGACAAATCACCCCAATCCAGGTCCATCTAAAATGCAGCAGCAATTGAAGGATCCCCATAATTTGAAGATGTTCATTTGGAAACATGTGGTGGAAGAACACTGCGTAAATCATGCTATCCATCACTGGAGCTGAGCCGTATGTAAACTAAGGAAGAAAAACAAGGAAAACAAAATATCTCAGTCCACAAAAACATGAGGTGTGAGGAATGTTTCAGAAAAGACAATAGATCTGCCTAGTTTTTAGGGGAGCAATATCCCAAAGATGCTTTTTCAGGAGGCAACTAAATTTGCTTGTTTTTTTTCCTTTGAAAACATTTTGCTTCTCATCCAAGAATGCAGTCCCACCATCCTGTCAGGACTGAAGAAGCTTCTTGGATGAGGAGCGAAACATCTTCAAAGAAAAAACAAGGAAGTCCAGTTGCCTCCCGAAAATAGCACCTTTGGGACAACCATGACCTGGATGACTGAGAATCTACTTATTTATTTATTTATTTATTATTTATTGCATTTTTATGCTGCCCATCTCCCCTGCAAGGTGACTCTGGGTAGCTTACACATTATAAAACAAGTACAAAAATTAAAACATTTAAACATTTAAACTACACATATTAAAATGTAAAATACTTTCATAAATGTAGAACTGATGTTAGCTCTTAGATATAGTCTATATAAGAAGCAAAAAGCTCTATCTTTACTGCCTTTACTATAGCAGTATGTTAATATTAGCCTAAAAGATCCTGTTAGTCTCTCATGGTTTCACAAAATTTGTTATAGGAGAGTTAACCTCTCTACAACAATTTCATAAGAAACACCATCATTTTCTAAAAGTACAGGTTGAAGAAAAGATTTGATAAACTTTTCTTCACCATTATGAATAACCAGTGCCAACTAGATTAGATAAACTTTCTTTTTAGAACCAAGGATTATAGGCTTAAAAGAATCATGGTGACCTTCTACTCAAACACCCTGCCAAAGGTAGAAATCCAACATATAATTTTCAACTTTTCTTGAAAATCTCCAGTGATGGAATAACCAACAGAGAAAATTTCATTAAACAGGAACACAGGTATCAGATATAGCACACATATGGGGTTTTCTTTTAAGTCTTACCAGTGGAATCTTGTAAATGCTAAGAATATCTGCCATAACTCGAGAGATATGAGAATTGGGTCCTGCAATAACACATACTGAGTTTTTGTGGATACTACATTTGTAGTTGGGAACACAATTATCATGTGAAGAAAGAAGCTCCATAGAAGCAAGGTAGGTCCAGGCTGCCATGAAATAGCTGTTAGATATTCCAAAGCCCAAAGTGATGTTTGGCAAGATCTGGGGATTTTCATTGATTTCCTTTATAGCAAAGATCAAGGTTAGGATATGCAAATAGTTCTGTAGAAACAAACTTCAAGACAGAATAATGCCTCTGTCACAACATTCACATTTCCACACAGATAACTTATTGCATTTCAGTTTAATACCCTTTGTTAACAAGTCTATGGCCCCAGAGAAAAACAGCATCTATAAATAATTGTCCTCACAAGTTTCATGAGTGAAATATAGATATTTGGCAAATAACTTCTTTATAGCAATGTATATTTGTATGTAACCTCATTGTGAAAGCTCCAATGTTGTACATTGAAGTACATTAGCATGGCAATATCTAAAATATAGAAATAAAGAATTTTCAGCTCCTAAATTATTCTCTCTTTGCTGTCAACGGATTTTGACTACAGAAAAAGTGATCGCTTGTGTTTATACTCTGCTCGATTTTTTTTGTGCCATAGAAGTGTAGGACTGAGCATAAGGGAATCCAGGAAGCAGATTGGGGAAAAATCATATATCAATTAAGTGAGAACAAGGCAAGTATATATGTGGAAATTTTATGAGGTTGAAATGAAGCACAAATTTGCTTCTAACCATTTATTATAAAATATGTAAGTGATAGAGTAGAAACTCTGAGCATAGTATGATTAACTGATAAGAGATGAAAGTTATATTTCAGTCATTTATGTGCTCCCAAAAATATGTTGACCAGACCAATCTCAAAGCTAACATGGTGATAAATAGTTTAGAATCTCTGAGCAGAGAAGGATAATTGAAAGGAAATCAAAATTATATTTCAATCATTTACGCACTTCCCAAAATACCTTGACTAATTATTCAGCTAGATTTGGCAGGCTGTAAAATTGAGAAGGATAACTACATACATGGGATCATCAAGAAGTTCTTCAGATGGAATTCTTTTGAAGGTAATCAGGTTAGACATCATGTAGATCAGAGAAACAATGCCACCAATGATGAGATCACCTGAATGATAAGATTTGTATTTAATACTAGGTTTGTTGATGGTGCATTTAGTATCATGGCATATGATCTGAGGGAGTAATATTATCACCCACAACCTGAAGAGTAACATAGCAAATCATATCAGTGATTTGCCAAAATGATCCTTAATATGTATGTAGGACAATCTAATATTTTGGCTTTTTCTCTTTGTTGTCCTGAATGCAGTAAAGTATAAGAAAAACAGTCAGACTCATGCAGCTTGGTCTTAAAGTTTCATATTTGAATATACTTATTAACAAGGAATATTAATAACATCAGTCAGTCTGGATTGGGTATGTTCCTGTTTTGCTCTGCTCTTTGGAACTCCCTGGAGTTAATTGGAGTAGAATTAAACATGGTCAATTATAGGGCACAACATCTCTTGATCAATGCTTTCTGAAATTGCAGCAAAAATTAATTGATCCCACATTGGTGTGAATGGTTTGTAGCTTTCATCCAAAACAGATTGACAGCAGCAAATTGCTCTCAAAGGCAAAGAAAACCAAGGAAAAATAAATAAACAAGAAAAAGAAGAAAAATAAACAACTTTTCCTGAGTTTATATTGATATTCAGTAAATGGCATGACATAGAAAATAATTTTGCACTTGAAGTCAGCTTCTAAAATGAGAAAATAACCACATTGAATCAAAAATTTGATTATCTATCTGAAATTGTTCATGGTTTTACATAATCAGAAGAATATTACTTTGGTTAACAATCCTTTAAATATTTATATTTATATTAATATAATTTTTAAAAAAGTTTTCAACAGAATAAAAACAATTTTGAATCAATTTTGAATTGAAGAAATGAAAAATAAGGAAAAAAGTGAAAAACAAATAAAGCAAAATAAATAGAGGAGAAAGAAGAATAAATGGAAATAGTCATAAAAATATGACTTCCCTTCTTTCTAATAGCAGTTAATATACATAGATATGTTTATATTTTACTTTCTCTCTCTAAAGTTACATTATAATTTCTTTCTTACCATAATGTAGCCTTTTGAATAATCAAATCCATAAATCACATTTTTTCATAAAATGTCAATGTTTGAGTCATTAATATATGTAATTAGTGTTTTTTCTTTGTTCAGATATATATGTGTGTGTGTGTGTGTTTTCTTATGTTTTCGTGGGTATTTATATGTATGGTATTTAGGTTTGCTTGGGTATTTTCCCACATCTTAATAGTTGTGCTTTTAAGGTTATAGCTTTGTACATGTGAAGCCGCTTCTTCAGTATGGGGCTGTAGCTGTTTTGCTAGGTATTTGGCCAGGTTTTGTAGTAGTGCTCCTCTGGAGCTGACTATGAGTCTCATAAGCTATAACTTTAAAAGCACAACTATTAAGACATGGGAAAATACCCGAACAAACCTAAATACCATATATATACATATACACATACACATACACATACATACATACATGCATGCATACATACATACATACATGCATTATATTTCAACCAAAATTTTTCTGTTGTTTTTTTTTTTGCATGTATGCACCAGGTGTCAACCCTGAATCTGATCTGACCAAGGGCATTTTGAATCTGATGTGGACCTCTCTTGGTAATCTGTGTCTCCTTGCGTAATGAGTGTATACTCTATAGACTTCATCTATGTCACTTTCAATTTTTGATTTGGATTTCTGTAGAGCTACCGCTATGAGGTTTGTCATGATTGTATGGAGATTTTCCTTTCTATCCTCCATCATATTTTGAAATCTAAGATAAAAAGATGCCTTCTCTAGTTCCATGGATACCATTGAATCCCGAAGCTCACAATAAAGGACTTTCCAATTTTGTTCTGAGTCCTCTAGTCTCTTCTCCACCATTTCGGTTCTTGTCTCTACTAATTTTAATTTCTGTTCATTTTTTAATATTACTTCCTGCATCTTTCCAATCAAATTTTGTATTTCATTTTTTACACCTTCTATTTCTGTTTTCATCTCTGTTTTTATGTCTTCGTGATTCTTTGCAATTAATTCATGAGTTTTTACCATCATTTCTTGCATCATTTCCTGCATCCTATTAAGTGTTGTTTATACTGTCTGCAGGCTTTGAGCTGAGCTAGCTTTTTCTGCTACTAACATTTCATCTATGGATCTCTGCCCTGCAGGTGAAGGCATCATTGTTATTGTTTTCTTTCCAGCTTTTACAATTGTAGAGGATATTGTTGCCATTTTAATCTTCTGTATCAGCTTTATCCAATCTACCATCCACTATTCCTAGTAGAGTACTATTTTCCTCTCCTCAGTCCAGTAATAGAATTAATACATATATTGTGTTTTTAATTACTAAAGTTCTGTTCTAAAAGTTCACAGTCAGTCTTTGTTCCTATTTTTTCTAAAATAGATTTTTGCTAAGTAATCCTAAGATTTTCTATTAATCAAATACACACTTATTTCAATATACCATTAACAGTCCCCTTCTCTCTTTTTTTCCTCCTTCTCCTCCTTAAGTTTCTTATAAAATATTTTTAAAGAGAAGTTAATTAATATAATATTATATATAATATATAATTAATATAGTCAATAGAAGAAGGAAATATATAAATAGTATAAATACAAGAGTAATAATAATATTATTATATCCTTATATCCTTATTCTTTAACCATCTAGTTCATGCATTTATAATAGTTATAAAATCACCTCCAACAATTATTAAATTAATCAAAGAACTCTCTATATAAATCAACTCTATCAGATTAACTTTCTATCAAAAATATTTAAATAGATTTGTATTTAGCCAGTATTTTTAAACCAAATCCAAGCTTCCTTTATTAGTTATCTGTGTTCAAACAGGATCCAGTTCACAATGTCCTCGTTTCAAAATGCACAGTTACTTTCAGGACTCCCTTCCTTTGTTCTGTTTGTAGATTTTCTTCTTGTTCTTTTATTCTTTTACTCCCATACAACCACAGTCCCAGTTATAGATCTTACATAAATCATCTTCATTCTCTTGCCAAACTGTTTATTAATATTTATCAAATTAAAGTTTCTTTTTCCAGTCTTTTCTTTCGGTTTTTCAATATATCAACAAGTCTCTCCCAGTTTTTGCACTCTTAGCTGTTCTTATATTTCTCTATACCACTTAATCACTATCAATACTTTTTCTTTCTTTCTTTCCTCTAATCTCACATGAAAAGACAATAGTGATCTATAGATCAATCCTCTGGCTGCAAAACAAATATTATCTCACCCTTCGATATTATCTCACTCCAGGTTTCAGATTACCATTAATCAGCATAAAGCTTCTCTGTCATTTCAGCCAGCGCTCCTATCAATGATTCCGCCACCTCAGCATATCACTCCGATCGGAGCTTCTCGTAGAGTGCACACTGATATTCTCAAAATCTTCTTCAATTATGCCTTTCCAGTGCTCAGCCTGCTGTCTCCCTCTTTTCGCTTCTCTTAGTTGGCTGGGCTGCTGTGTCTCTGGTTCCGATCGCAGTCACGATCTCCCTCTTTGGCTGTTGGTTTACAGGGATTTTGGTGGGGTTTCTCTTCCAGCCTCCAGGATCGCAGCTCCTCCCTGGGATCTCCAACTCTTCCCCTTTCTTTTACTTGTCTCTCCAAGACCCGGCATGCTCCAAAGAGCCACCAATGTGCCGAAAATCAGAGTCTTTCAGAGCGGTGATCCGCTCCTCAGCTCCGCCCTGACACAGCACCCAACCGGAAGCCCAGAATTACCAGAACTATCGCCAAAACCAAACACTTCAACAACAGAATAATCAGAGAAGCCATAGAGATAGAAAAATGCCCACACAGCATGAATAAACAAGATGACACCTCCTGCCTACCAGCCATTTGGAAACCCGCCCTCATTAACAAACAAGTACCTAACATGAAGAGTGACACCAGACCCATACCCACGAGGGACACAGAAGAAGCTACCACCACACTTCCATGTAGAAAGATGAGACACGACCACAGACCAGAAGCCGCACACAGCTGCATCCCTACCTGCTAACCCCCCCCAACCCATACATGAAGCGAACTGACATCCACCATGAAGATATGGCACGACCACGAACGCGAAGCCAAACAACAAGATCACAGCTCACCAGCTCAAAACCCCCAGCAACTAACCTGAGTACAACCAAGCCCCCACCAGAACAGAACACACCCCAGCCAATCAGAACACAGCCAACCCATCAACCAATCAGAACACAGCCAAACTCCCAACCAATGAGAACACACCCCCAACCAATCAGAACACAGCCAAGCCCCCACCCAATCAAGTCACACCCCCACTAGCAGTTAAAAGGAAGAAGCAGCTGCAAGCTCACATTACTCTGAGAAGCACAGAGCTGAAGATACAAGCCTGAAGATGATGAGACTTCATCGAAACGTTACCTAGATACTTCCAATTCTACGCAGGAGAAAACCCGAATAACCAAAGATACATACATACATACATACATATTCTTATATGTATCCATGTATTTATAACTATGTTTTTACTTATACATATTATCTTATAAGCAATTGACAAATATAAATAAATAAAGACTGGGAAGCCTATCTGCATAGGGAATACCTTCAGCTCTAGGATGAAACGATTAAGAAGAACAGGACATGATCCTTCAGGAGTGGGTGTCATGCCCCTGGTGGAGACTGACTCTGAGGAAGAGGAGGAACAGCCAACAGGGAGTGGAAGTGTGGCTCCAGAGTGGTGGAGGAGGCTGGGGAAGGACAGAGGCTGGCTGAGCAGTCAGAGGAGGACCCAGGCCCATCCCCTATCCATCCTAGGGCATGCAGGGAGGAGAGAGCCATGATCCTCTTCATGGGTTGCAGGTGTGAGATCTGCATAAAAGGTTGGATTTGCGTGCTAACAAATGCTGGAGACAATTTAGTGTTTTATTCCTAAAGAAGATTTATCTTGGTTGATGTTCTTCCAATAGACTGTATCTGGTTATCTTCCTGAAGTGGGCAATCATCTATCCTGGTCTGTTGTGGAACTTTTTCAGTGCGGTTTGTTTTTGTTTTTTGCTTCGTTATTAGCTCTTGGAATTTGAACTGTGTTTCTTTCCTTTGAAATGTTATTTTGAAAATAGTTTACTCCTCCACTGTGAACAATTAAACAGTGAAGCCAAGTTGAAGGCATTAAGGGACTTTTAATTACACTTTAGGTTTTGTTATATTCCTGATGTACTCTGGGTCATCACAGGTGGGATTCAAATTTTTTAACAACCGGTTCTGTGGGCGTACCTTAGTTGGTGGTCATCACTTGGTGGTCATGTGACTGGGTGGATATGGTTTGGTGGTCATGTTATTGGCTGGACATGGCCAACTCAATATCACTCACATTGAGGCATGCATCTCCTCTCCTGGCCTCTCATGACTGTGGGGATGCTGCAACAGTCATAAGTGTGAAAAATGGTCATAAGTCACTTTTTTCAGTGCCATTGTAACTTTGAATGGTCACTCCACAGAAGCAAAGAACCAGCAAAGGAGGGAAAAAAATTTCAGAGAAGTTCCTGAGACAGGAAGTCTAGTCCTGCCAAGAATATATTAAGGGTTAATGGAGAGGCAGTTTCTGTAAGCAACACCAGAATGTTTCTTTCCTGCCTTCCTTACAGGATTAGGACAGTAATTTCTTCTAACAACCAGTTCTCCAAACTACTTAGAATGTTAACAACTGGTTCTAATGAATAGGTGGGAACTGGTAGAATCTCACCCCTGGTAATAACCCACTACCATTTAGCAGAAGACACAGAGCTCTGTACGTTGCACAAACTCCTAAGGGTATTTCAGTCATTTCATCATATCAGAGCAACCCAAATTTTAACCAAACCTGGGAGATCAGAAACTCCTAGTATTTGTATTTTGCCTATAGAGCCAGCCATGACCCCTACATAACCTCTACATGGCCTCAAGGGAGTCTGACAACAGCCAATAGAATGCATGTTTTTGCACAGGAACAGGAAGCTCAAGTGCAAAGCCCAAGAGAAGATATAACCCCACCCCCCACTCTCAACTCCATGTGGTCAGCTGCACCAGAACCATGTGCTTATTGGTTCTGCTTCATCATTAAATCATCTTTCCAATCAGCCTTCCATTTTGTTTCCAGTGTTTTTTCCCCAGCTTGGAACTGAACCAGATGGATATTTCTTCCCACAATACCATGGTGTGAATTTCAATCTTTTCAAATGTATGTTTTCCCATTGTTCTATCAATTTCAAACTCTATCTTCTGCTGTTAATTTCTAAATTTTCTACTATCTACCTAAAATATTTCTCTTACCTTTAGACACAAAAAACATTGAAAACTAAATCCTTATGCTGTCATATTCTCCCTATTATTGATTCAAATGAACTCAATAGATTAGCCATGTTTCTTTATCTGATTTTTCTTTCCTGTAAAATGCTTCCTATGCTAATGTGCATAATGTGCATTTTCAGACACAGTCTGGATTTATATGTCTGTGGAGATTCTCAGTCACCCAGGTCATGATTGTCCCAAAGGCGCTTTTTTTCAAAAGGCAACTGAACTTTGTTTTTCCTTGAAGACATTTCACTTCTCATCCAAGAAGCTTCTTCTGACTAAATGGTGGAGAATGGAAGAATTTACATGTTTGCAGTCATGTGGTTGTTAGCACTCTTTCTGAGAGTCATTGAGGTCCCTTGGAGGGTTATCTGTGTCTTCAGAATCACTTGAATAGTGCAAAGTGTGGAACTTCTTGGAACCACTGAAATGACTGTGTTGTAAACAGAAGATAGATGGTACCATATCCTTGTCCCTCTGTTGAGAGAAGGCTGTTCAATCTTAATATAGATGGCTTTTTTGACCCCTTTTTTCAAATCAGCAGTTTGTTAAGCAGATAGGAATTCCCAGACTTTCAGATTGTAAATTGTCCTCTTCCAATCTATTAGCCACTTTATTATTCTCCAGATATGCTGGTGCAATCTGGTCTGAACCTGGCTTCTTTTAAGTTGAGATCATGTTGGGCCAAAGCATCTCTACTTTCCACTACTGTGTTTACAAAATATTGTGTTTTGGAATACTTATCATCCTTGGATTGCTGTACTGTTTCAAAGCATCCACTGAAGCTGCATTTAGTCCAGGGTTTGTGGTCCTCCCTTCTTCTCATTATTATCCAAGATGGCTTCCTCAAACATGAAATGGCTGCCTTAGAACCATTGCCAAAGTCCTAAAAGAGGTTTGGAAACTTCTGAAGAATGTAAGAAGCACCTCAACAGTCTTCAGCATGAATTGGCTGAAATGAACCAAAGTTCCTATGTTGAGATAAGCCAGCCAACTGAAGGAGAAACTCATCCCTATTCTGAATGTCAGAGAAAATAAGCATATCAACAATCTGCAGCAGGAGGACCAGATTTGTGTCCACAATAGAAGAACCACAGAAAACTGTGAAGGACAACAGAGAAGGATTGAACCATGTCAGAATAACGATCCAAGAATTAGAGCAGCAGAACAGATGTTTGGAGAAAGGCAGTTAAGATCTCCACAGAGAGGTCACCAGCCATGTAGACTTCCTCAGAAATGATATTGGCACCCCTAAGCGACCGGCACATGGGACATTCTCTCTCCCCGTAGCTGGATTGGAGGAATGGCGGCCTTTTGCCCTTTTGAAAAAGAAAAGTAATTCTTTCCTTCCCTTCCCTTGACTTGCCACTTAGTGTGTCAGGAGAGTCAGGTGAGCCCCACCCTTACCAGGTGAAGCCCCATCCTTACCCCAAACTTACCAGTCACTGCAGCATTGTCAGATGAGCTGAAAAGCCTCCCAGCCACAGTGCATCGGGTCCTCAGAGCACTGTGGACTTCCAGGGATCCAAGCCAAGAACGAGGGTGCAGGTGATGGCCGTGGCAGTGGTGAGGTTGTGAGGTGCACCCACAGGCTCAGCGCCAAGCCTTGGAGTGCCACCTGAGGACCAGAGGCATTGGAGAGGAGGGTGAGGGCTCTGCTGTGGAGAGAGCAGAGAATCTGGCCAGACCCAGTCCTGGGAGCCAAAACTGAGCAGCCGAATGACCCGAGCAGTTGGGATCCGGGCAGTCCACAGGAGAGGAGAAGAAAGGAGAACAGCTAGAAGCCGAACTGGGAGCCGAGGGGTCTGCAGGAGACGCCTTGAGGCAGCAGAGACCCTCGGAGGCAGCAAGACTAACGGAGCTGGTGGCAGGGCTGAAAGACAGGGCTGGATTGAGGGTCCCGGGGGCAGGCAGAAACTCCTGCTACTCCAGAGCCTGCAAGAGAGAAGCAACAGAAGGGAGAAGATGGGAGGCACCAAAGCCAACTAGAGTTGGTCAGTGGCCTCTGGGTGGTGAAGTAGTCTTAGGGATGGTATAACATAGGAGATAGATTGTTAGGGCTGGAAGGGACTTTGCCCATTGTGGGCCTTTGCTAACCTGACTCCATCCTTGCAAATTCCGTCTCCTTGCTGGTATTAGGCTTTAGTTCTGTGCCCCTCTTGCCATTTTTTCTTTTTGTCCCTCCACTTGTCAGAGGGCTCTTTGCACAAACATGCTGGTATCACATGGCATCTTTAATTTTTTCGCGTCATATTATTTTTGTTGGCTCCTTAATGGCTTCATTTTTCAAGGTTTCCCATCATCTTGAGCTGTTTCTTTTTCGTACATCTGCTCACAGCATCCTTCCTCACCGTTAGCTTGTTGAAGTCAGCTTGTTGAAGTCAGCTCTCTTAAAGGCTCAATTATTGGGCTGCTTGACAGTGCTTGGACTAGAAGACCTCCAAGGTCCCTCCCAACTTTCTTATACTGTTATGGTTGCTTGCTTAAGTTTCCTGGGCTGGATTAAGTGTGTTTGGAGGTGCTCCTCCTGGAGTGAGAGCCAGAAAGATTGAATGGGATATTTGCCAGTTTCTTTGCTGGGCGAGAGTACTTAATCTTTTTTTCAAAAGTGGGCATATATAAAGCAGGAAAGAAGGAGAGGACAGGTAGATGTTAGGCATGGCCTCCTCCTTCTCTTGCTTCCCCCTAAGAGGCTCTGGAGCAGCAGGAGCATCTGCCTGCCCCCGAGACCCTCCACCCACCCCTGTCCTCCCATTCCGCCACCCGCTCCCTCAGCCTTGCTGCCTCGCGGCTCTCTACTCCACCAAGGCCTCTCCTGGGGACCCTTCGGCTCCCCTCCAGTTTCTGGCTGCTCTCCTCTCTTCGCCTCTCCTGAGGGCTGCTTGGACCCCAATTGCTCTGCCCATTCGGTTGCTCTGTTCCAGCTCCCAGATACAACTCTGGCCAGACTCGCCTGGCACACAAGGTAGCAAATCCCCCAACCCTCCCTCTCTCTCCCAATCCTCCATCCTCAACGATCCATCAGTGAGGCCCAGAGAAGAATTCTTTGGTGAAACACAAGGCAGAACTCCAGAAAGAACTGTGCAAGTTATTATCCAAGACGGCTTCCTCAAACATGAAATGGCTGCCTTCAGCATGAAGGTCTTCAGCATGAACTGGCTCAAATAAACCAAAGTTCCTATGTTGAGAAAAGCCACTGCAGCCAACTGAAGGAGAAAATTACCCCTATTCAGAATGTGAAGGAAAACAAGCAGAATCACATCAGCAATCTGCAGCAGAAGCAGTTAAGACATTTGTGATTTTAATACAGATTTTATCTGTTATTTATTATTCTATTCTCAAATTTTTAACTCAATGTTCCTTGAGTATTTTTTATTTGTTCTGGTCTCTGCTGTTTGACTCTAATAAACGTGATTAGATTGGATTGGATGCAATTCCATTTACCAAGAATTATACCTAGACACATGATAGAGTTGACTGTTCCTCATGTAGTGGCCACTTTCTTCAAGTAAAGAAACAATAAGCGTGTCTTAAATAAATGCACCATTACACTGAGGTTGAAGTTATCAAATTTGAAAAAAATAGATCAGAACTGACAATTACTGGACAGGTGTCTGCCACCTGTTAATTCATTACTGTTAAGACTCTCTTAGTTGTTGCTGATCAATTAGAACCCCCAATCTGATGGCTCCAGATGTTAATTAGTGCAGCCTCATGATTCCTGGATTGTAACAAATAAGGCTACCTTCCTCTGAGAAGGGAGACCCCAACACTGGTGCTGCTCCATTGGTAGACCGGAGACTGAGCCTTTCAGGTTGTGTCTGAGGCTGCAGCCCTGGAAGACCAAAAATAATAGGGGATATCAATATTGTGACCAAATCCTTGGACTTTCACTTGGACCAATAGCTCAAAGTAATTGCCAGTGCCATTCTCCTTTTTAAATACAGCTCAGTTATCTGGATCTTGATGGAGAGAGCATAGAAATGGCCTGTCTTTTGATCTACAACATTGGAAGGAGACATTTGTCTCCCTGATTACTCAAAGAAATCCCGGTGTTGCTAGCAGCTTCTGGACAATGACATAAAGATGTAAAGTGTGCTTAAGACATTATAACTACGGGGTCTCCTCCAGGAGCCTCCTTCTCCATTGCATCATCTGGCAGGTGGGACAACAATCATTCCAACAATACCCAGGGCTGGGTTGCCCATAGGTCAAGGCATCCACGAGGATGCAGTCACATACTATTTAGATGAGGGAATAGATGGGGAACTTACCAAATTTGCAGATGATACTAAGCTGGCAGGAATAGCCAACACCCAAGATGATAGGCTCAGGATCCACATGGATCTGGACAGACTTGAACACCGGGCCCTATCTAACAAAATAAAATTCAATGTAGAGAAAAGTCAAATCTTACAGTTAGGCAAAAAAAAAAACATGTCTGGATGGGCACTTTTGGTTTTTCTTGCCCAAGTCTAAGTCTTTACTGAAACCAGGCTTAATAGCAGTAACTGTGAGAGTGATCTTGAAGTCTTAGTGGACAACCAATTGAATACGAGCCAGCCGTGTGTGGCAGCAGCCAAAAAAAGCCAGTACAAACCTAAATTACATTAACAGAGGGATACAATCAAGGTCAAGAAAGGTCCTAATACCACTCTATAAAGCCTTAGTAAGACCACATCTAGAGTACTGCATCCAGTTTTGGTCACCACACAATAAAATAGACGTTGAGACTCCAACTCCTCCTCCTCTGAACCAGCTCCAAAGGGGCAATGAGAAGGACTCCCTCCCTTCGCAAAGGAAAGTGATCATAAGTCAAGGAATACCTTCTTCCCTCGGGTTCTAAAGATGGATCTCTTGCAGTATTGCAATCCCTATCATTAATTGAGACATTGGCTGGTCAGTCTGCAGATCCACTGGAATTAAAGCCACATCACCCTTCTCTAATACTAGATTCCAGATACAAGGGAGACCCCCAAACAAGGGGCAAATTCTGTTCCTTCCCAGCTCTCCAGTCAAGGGATGGTTGTCCATTCAGATGGATGAGCTCTGCTTGATGAGAATTCAGGGCTCACTGGCAAAAGGCCCTTAAGAGTGGACTATAGAATGAACAGATCAGACATCCAGCCCTTGCTTATCAATGGAGACCGAGTGGAGCAAGTGGCCATTTTTAAGTTTCTGGGTGTTACCATAAAAGAGGATCTGACCTGGGGTGCTCACATTGTACCATTGGTCAAAAGGGCCCAGCAGAGATTATACTACCTGAGACTTCTCAGAAAACAACTGAATGAAAAACTGCTGGTGACCTTCTACCGCTGCACCATAGAGAGTATTTAAATTATTGCACCTCTGTATGGTTTGCCAATTGCACTGTGGCAGATAGGAAAGCACTCCAGAGGGTTAACGTCATTGCCCATAAGATCATTTGTTGTCCTCTCCCAGGGATGGGATTCAAAATTTTAAACATCCGGTTCTGTGGGCATGTCTTAAGTGGTAGATGTAGCTTGGTGGTCATGTGACTGGGTGGACATGGCTTGGTGATCACGTTATTGGCTGGGTGTGATCAACTCTATATCACTCACATCGAGACACGCATCTCCTCGCCTGGCCTCTCATGACTGTGGGGATGCTGCAGCAGTCGTAAGTGTGAAAAATGGTCATCAGTCACTTTTTTCAGTGCCATTATAACTTTAAATGGTCACTCCACACAAACAAAGTACCAGCAAAGGAGGCGGAATAAACTCCAGACAAGTTCCTGAGACAGCAATCCCACCCCTGCCCTCTCCCCTCTTTGGAAGAAATTTATAGCTCCCACTGCCTTGAGAAAGTTCAAAATATTCCCAAACATCCATCTCATCCTGGGAATCCTTTTTTTGAACTATTACCATCTGGCAGACGGTACAAAATAATAAAAACAAGTACAAATAGGCTGAAAAACAGCTTCTGTCCAAGGGCAGTAGCTCTTTTGAATTCTGCTGTATAGTGCAGTATTGGTGCGGTGTCGGGGGTTTTCAGTTCAATGTGTGGAGTGTGAAGGATGTGTGTTTGTGCTTATTTTCATGGTCATGCTCATGGTCATAACGTGCACTGAAGATGGTGTTTGATTTCATTGTACGAAGTGCAATGACAATAAAGTAAACTAAGAGCCGGCTAATCAATTAATGTCAGGCCCCGCCCTCCCCAGGTGAAGGCAGACAGTTGGTGATTATTTTTCAATTCTTAGGCCCAGGCCAATCAAAGCCCTTGGTTTGTGACATCAGAGGCCCCTCCTAAGCTCATTGGCTGGAATTTGCCATGGCAACATCCAGCATCCTTGGTGAGTCTGAACCACAGGGAGGTATCAGATATAGCACACATATGGGGTTTTCTTTTAAGTCTTACCAGTGGAATCTTGTAAATGCTAAGAATATCTGCCATAACTCGAGAGATATGAGAATTGGGTCCTGCAATAACACATACTGAGTTTTTGTGGATACTACATTTGTAGTTGGGAACACAATTATCATGTGAAGAAAGAAGCTCCATAGAAGCAAGGTAGGTCCAGGCTGCCATGAAATAGCTGTTAGATATTCCAAAGCCCAAAGTGATGTTTGGCAAGATCTGGGGATTTTCATTGATTTCCTTTATAGCAAAGATCAAGGTTAGGATATGCAAATAGTTCTGTAGAAACAAACTTCAAGACAGAATAATGCCTCTGTCACAACATTCACATTTCCACACAGATAACTTATTGCATTTCAGTTTAATACCCTTTGTTAACAAGTCTATGGCCCCAGAGAAAAACAGCATCTATAAATAATTGTCCTCACAAGTTTCATGAGTGAAATATAGATATTTGGCAAATAACTTCTTTATAGCAATGTATATTTGTATGTAACCTCATTGTGAAAGCTCCAATGTTGTACATTGAAGTACATTAGCATGGCAATATCTAAAATATAGAAATAAAGAATTTTCAGCTCCTAAATTATTCTCTCTTTGCTGTCAACGGATTTTGACTACAGAAAAAGTGATCGCTTGTGTTTATACTCTGCTCGATTTTTTTTGTGCCATAGAAGTGTAGGACTGAGCATAAGGGAATCCAGGAAGCAGATTGGGGAAAAATCATATATCAATTAAGTGAGAACAAGGCAAGTATATATGTGGAAATTTTATGAGGTTGAAATGAAGCACAAATTTGCTTCTAACCATTTATTATAAAATATGTAAGTGATAGAGTAGAAACTCTGAGCATAGTATGATTAACTGATAAGAGATGAAAGTTATATTTCAGTCATTTATGTGCTCCCAAAAATATGTTGACCAGACCAATCTCAAAGCTAACATGGTGATAAATAGTTTAGAATCTCTGAGCAGAGAAGGATAATTGAAAGGAAATCAAAATTATATTTCAATCATTTACGCACTTCCCAAAATACCTTGACTAATTATTCAGCTAGATTTGGCAGGCTGTAAAATTGAGAAGGATAACTACATACATGGGATCATCAAGAAGTTCTTCAGATGGAATTCTTTTGAAGGTAATCAGGTTAGACATCATGTAGATCAGAGAAACAATACCACCAATGATGAGATCACCTGAATGATAAGATTTGTATTTAATACTAGGTTTGTTGATGGTGCATTTAGTATCATGGCATATGATCTGAGGGAGTAATATTATCACCCACAACCTGAAGAGTAACATAGCAAATCATATCAGTGATTTGCCAAAATGATCCTTAATATGTATGTAGGACAATCTAATATTTTGGCTTTTTCTCTTTGTTGTCCTGAATGCAGTAAAGTATAAGAAAAACAGTCAGACTCATGCAGCTTGGTCTTAAAGTTTCATATTTGAATATACTTATTAACAAGGAATATTAATAACATCAGTCAGTCTGGATTGGGTATGTTCCTGTTTTGCTCTGCTCTTTGGAACTCCCTGGAGTTAATTGGAGTAGAATTAAACATGGTCAATTATAGGGCACAACATCTCTTGATCAATGCTTTCTGAAATTGCAGCAAAAATTAATTGATCCCACATTGGTGTGAATGGTTTGTAGCTTTCATCCAAAACAGATTGACAGCAGCAAATTGCTCTCAAAGGCAAAGAAAACCAAGGAAAAATAAATAAACAAGAAAAAGAAGAAAAATAAACAACTTTTCCTGAGTTTATATTGATATTCAGTAAATGGCATGACATAGAAAATAATTTTGCACTTGAAGTCAGCTTCTAAAATGAGAAAATAACCACATTGAATCAAAAATTTGATTATCTATCTGAAATTGTTCATGGTTTTACATAATCAGAAGAATATTACTTTGGTTAACAATCCTTTAAATATTTATATTTATATTAATATAATTTTTAAAAAAGTTTTCAACAGAATAAAAACAATTTTGAATCAATTTTGAATTGAAGAAATGAAAAATAAGGAAAAAAGTGAAAAACAAATAAAGCAAAATAAATAGAGGAGAAAGAAGAATAAATGGAAATAGTCATAAAAATATGACTTCCCTTCTTTCTAATAGCAGTTAATATACATAGATATGTTTATATTTTACTTTCTCTCTCTAAAGTTACATTATAATTTCTTTCTTACCATAATGTAGCCTTTTGAATAATCAAATCCATAAATCACATTTTTTCATAAAATGTCAATGTTTGAGTCATTAATATATGTAATTAGTGTTTTTTCTTTGTTCAGATATATATGTGTGTGTGTGTGTGTTTTCTTATGTTTTCGTGGGTATTTATATGTATGGTATTTAGGTTTGCTTGGGTATTTTCCCACGTCTTAATAGTTGTGCTTTTAAGGTTATAGCTTTGTACATGTGAAGCCGCTTCTTCAGTATGGGGCTGTAGCTGTTTTGCTAGGTATTTGGCCAGGTTTTGTAGTAGTGCTCCTCTGGAGCTGACTATGAGTCTCATAAGCTATAACTTTAAAAGCACAACTATTAAGACATGGGAAAATACCCGAACAAACCTAAATACCATATATATACATATACACATACACATACACATACATACATACATGCATGCATACATACATACATACATGCATTATATTTCAACCAAAATTTTTCTGTTGTTTTTTTTTTTGCATGTATGCACCAGGTGTCAACCCTGAATCTGATCTGACCAAGGGCATTTTGAATCTGATGTGGACCTCTCTTGGTAATCTGTGTCTCCTTGCGTAATGAGTGTATACTCTATAGACTTCATCTATGTCACTTTCAATTTTTGATTTGGATTTCTGTAGAGCTACCGCTATGAGGTTTGTCATGATTGTATGGAGATTTTCCTTTCTATCCTCCATCATATTTTGAAATCTAAGATAAAAAGATGCCTTCTCTAGTTCCATGGATACCATTGAATCCCGAAGCTCACAATAAAGGACTTTCCAATTTTGTTCTGAGTCCTCTAGTCTCTTCTCCACCATTTCGGTTCTTGTCTCTACTAATTTTAATTTCTGTTCATTTTTTAATATTACTTCCTGCATCTTTCCAATCAAATTTTGTATTTCATTTTTTACACCTTCTATTTCTGTTTTCATCTCTGTTTTTATGTCTTCGTGATTCTTTGCAATTAATTCATGAGTTTTTACCATAATTTCTTGCATCATTTCCTGCATCCTATTAAGTGTTGTTTATACTGTCTGCAGGCTTTGAGCTGAGCTAGCTTTTTCTGCTACTAACATTTCATCTATGGATCTCTGCCCTGCAGGTGAAGGCATCATTGTTATTGTTTTCTTTCCAGCTTTTACAATTGTAGAGGATATTGTTGCCATTTTAATCTTCTGTATCAGCTTTATCCAATCTACCATCCACTATTCCTAGTAGAGTACTATTTTCCTCTCCTCAGTCCAGTAATAGAATTAATACATATATTGTGTTTTTAATTACTAAAGTTCTGTTCTAAAAGTTCACAGTCAGTCTTTGTTCCTATTTTTTCTAAAATAGATTTTTGCTAAGTAATCCTAAGATTTTCTATTAATCAAATACACACTTATTTCAATATACCATTAACAGTCCCCTTCTCTCTTTTTTCCTCCTTCTCCTCCTTAAGTTTCTTATAAAATATTTTTAAAGAGAAGTTAATTAATATAATATTATATATAATATATAATTAATATAGTCAATAGAAGAAGGAAATATATAAATAGTATAAATACAAGAGTAATAATAATATTATTATATCCTTATATCCTTATTCTTTAACCATCTAGTTCATGCATTTATAATAGTTATAAAATCACCTCCAACAATTATTAAATTAATCAAAGAACTCTCTATATAAATCAACTCTATCAGATTAACTTTCTATCAAAAATATTTAAATAGATTTGTATTTAGCCAGTATTTTTAAACCAAATCCAAGCTTCCTTTATTAGTTATCTGTGTTCAAACAGGATCCAGTTCACAATGTCCTCGTTTCAAAATGCACAGTTACTTTCAGGACTCCCTTCCTTTGTTCTGTTTGTAGATTTTCTTCTTGTTCTTTTATTCTTTTACTCCCATACAACCACAGTCCCAGTTATAGATCTTACATAAATCATCTTCATTCTCTTGCCAAACTGTTTATTAATATTTATCAAATTAAAGTTTCTTTTTCCAGTCTTTTCTTTCGGTTTTTCAATATATCAACAAGTCTCTCCCAGTTTTTGCACTCTTAGCTGTTCTTATATTTCTCTATACCACTTAATCACTATCAATACTTTTTCTTTCTTTCTTTCCTCTAATCTCACATGAAAAGACAATAGTGATCTATAGATCAATCCTCTGGCTGCAAAACAAATATTATCTCACCCTTCGATATTATCTCACTCCAGGTTTCAGATTACCATTAATCAGCATAAAGCTTCTCTGTCATTTCAGCCAGCGCTCCTATCAATGATTCCGCCACCTCAGCATATCACTCCGATCGGAGCTTCTCGTAGAGTGCACACTGATATTCTCAAAATCTTCTTCAATTATGCCTTTCCAGTGCTCAGCCTGCTGTCTCCCTCTTTTCGCTTCTCTTAGTTGGCTGGGCTGCTGTGTCTCTGGTTCCGATCGCAGTCACGATCTCCCTCTTTGGCTGTTGGTTTACAGGGATTTTGGTGGGGTTTCTCTTCCAGCCTCCAGGATCGCAGCTCCTCCCTGGGATCTCCAACTCTTCCCCTTTCTTTTACTTGTCTCTCCAAGACCCGGCATGCTCCAAAGAGCCACCAATGTGCCGAAAATCAGAGTCTTTCAGAGCGGTGATCCGCTCCTCAGCTCCGCCCTGACACAGCACCCAACCGGAAGCCCAGAATTACCAGAACTATCGCCAAAACCAAACACTTCAACAACAGAATAATCAGAGAAGCCATAGAGATAGAAAAATGCCCACACAGCATGAATAAACAAGATGACACCTCCTGCCTACCAGCCATTTGGAAACCCGCCCTCATTAACAAACAAGTACCTAACATGAAGAGTGACACCAGACCCATACCCACGAGGGACACAGAAGAAGCTACCACCACACTTCCATGTAGAAAGATGAGACACGACCACAGACCAGAAGCCGCACACAGCTGCATCCCTACCTGCTAACCCCCCCCAACCCATACATGAAGCGAACTGACATCCACCATGAAGATATGGCACGACCACGAACGCGAAGCCAAACAACAAGATCACAGCTCACCAGCTCAAAACCCCCAGCAACTAACCTGAGTACAACCAAGCCCCCACCAGAACAGAACACACCCCAGCCAATCAGAACACAGCCAACCCACCAACCAATCAGAACACAGCCAAACTCCCAACCAATCAGAACACAGCCAAGCCCCCACCCAATCAAGTCACACCCCCACTAGCAGTTAAAAGGAAGAAGCAGCTGCAAGCTCACATTACTCTGAGAAGCACAGAGCTGAAGATACAAGCCTGAAGATGATGAGACTTCATCGAAACGTTACCTAGATACTTCCAATTCTACGCAGGAGAAAACCCGAATAACCAAAGATACATACATACATACATACATATTCTTATATGTATCCATGTATTTATAACTATGTTTTTACTTATACATATTATCTTATAAGCAATTGACAAATATAAATAAATAAAGACTGGGAAGCCTATCTGCATAGGGAATACCTTCAGCTCTAGGATGAAACGATTAAGAAGAACAGGACATGATCCTTCAGGAGTGGGTGTCATGCCCCTGGTGGAGACTGACTCTGAGGAAGAGGAGGAACAGCCAACAGGGAGTGGAAGTGTGGCTCCAGAGTGGTGGAGGAGGCTGGGGAAGGACAGAGGCTGGCTGAGCAGTCAGAGGAGGACCCAGGCCCATCCCCTATCCATCCTAGGGCATGCAGGGAGGAGAGAGCCATGATCCTCTTCATGGGTTGCAGGTGTGAGATCTGCATAAAAGGTTGGATTTGCGTGCTAACAAATGCTGGAGACAATTTAGTGTTTTATTCCTAAAGAAGATTTATCTTGGTTGATGTTCTTCCAATAGACTGTATCTGGTTATCTTCCTGAAGTGGGCAATCATCTATCCTGGTCTGTTGTGGAACTTTTTCAGTGCGGTTTGTTTTTGTTTTTTGCTTCGTTATTAGCTCTTGGAATTTGAACTGTGTTTCTTTCCTTTGAAATGTTATTTTGAAAATAGTTTACTCCTCCACTGTGAACAATTAAACAGTGAAGCCAAGTTGAAGGCATTAAGGGACTTTTAATTACACTTTAGGTTTTGTTATATTCCTGATGTACTCTGGGTCATCACAGGTGGGATTCAAATTTTTTAACAACCGGTTCTGTGGGCGTACCTTAGTTGGTGGTCATCACTTGGTGGTCATGTGACTGGGTGGATATGGTTTGGTGGTCATGTTATTGGCTGGACATGGCCAACTCAATATCACTCACATTGAGGCATGCATCTCCTCTCCTGGCCTCTCATGACTGTGGGGATGCTGCAACAGTCATAAGTGTGAAAAATGGTCATAAGTCACTTTTTTCAGTGCCATTGTAACTTTGAATGGTCACTCCACAGAAGCAAAGAACCAGCAAAGGAGGGAAAAAAATTTCAGAGAAGTTCCTGAGACAGGAAGTCTAGTCCTGCCAAGAATATATTAAGGGTTAATGGAGAGGCAGTTTCTGTAAGCAACACCAGAATGTTTCTTTCCTGCCTTCCTTACAGGATTAGGACAGTAATTTCTTCTAACAACCAGTTCTCCAAACTACTTAGAATGTTAACAACTGGTTCTAATGAATAGGTGGGAACTGGTAGAATCTCACCCCTGGTAATAACCCACTACCATTTAGCAGAAGACACAGAGCTCTGTACGTTGCACAAACTCCTAAGGGTATTTCAGTCATTTCATCATATCAGAGCAACCCAAATTTTAACCAAACCTGGGAGATCAGAAACTCCTAGTATTTGTATTTTGCCTATAGAGCCAGCCATGACCCCTACATAACCTCTACATGGCCTCAAGGGAGTCTGACAACAGCCAATAGAATGCATGTTTTTGCACAGGAACAGGAAGCTCAAGTGCAAAGCCCAAGAGAAGATATAACCCCACCCCCCACTCTCAACTCCATGTGGTCAGCTGCACCAGAACCATGTGCTTATTGGTTCTGCTTCATCATTAAATCATCTTTCCAATCAGCCTTCCATTTTGTTTCCAGTGTTTTTTCCCCAGCTTGGAACTGAACCAGATGGATATTTCTTCCCACAATACCATGGTGTGAATTTCAATCTTTTCAAATGTATGTTTTCCCATTGTTCTATCAATTTCAAACTCTATCTTCTGCTGTTAATTTCTAAATTTTCTACTATCTACCTAAAAATATTTCTCTTACCTTTAGACACAAAAAACATTGAAAACTAAATCCTTATGCTGTCATATTCTCCCTATTATTGATTCAAATGAACTCAATAGATTAGCCATGTTTCTTTATCTGATTTTTCTTTCCTGTAAAATGCTTCCTATGCTAATGTGCATAATGTGCATTTTCAGACACAGTCTGGATTTATATGTCTGTGGAGATTCTCAGTCACCCAGGTCATGATTGTCCCAAAGGCGCTTTTTTTCAAAAGGCAACTGAACTTTGTTTTTCCTTGAAGACATTTCACTTCTCATCCAAGAAGCTTCTTCTGACTAAATGGTGGAGAATGGAAGAATTTACATGTTTGCAGTCATGTGGTTGTTAGCACTCTTTCTGAGAGTCATTGAGGTCCCTTGGAGGGTTATCTGTGTCTTCAGAATCACTTGAATAGTGCAAAGTGTGGAACTTCTTGGAACCACTGAAATGACTGTGTTGTAAACAGAAGATAGATGGTACCATATCCTTGTCCCTCTGTTGAGAGAAGGCTGTTCAATCTTAATATAGATGGCTTTTTTGACCCCTTTTTTCAAATCAGCAGTTTGTTAAGCAGATAGGAATTCCCAGACTTTCAGATTGTAAATTGTCCTCTTCCAATCTATTAGCCACTTTATTATTCTCCAGATATGCTGGTGCAATCTGGTCTGAACCTGGCTTCTTTTAAGTTGAGATCATGTTGGGCCAAAGCATCTCTACTTTCCACTACTGTGTTTACAAAATATTGTGTTTTGGAATACTTATCATCCTTGGATTGCTGTACTGTTTCAAAGCATCCACTGAAGCTGCATTTAGTCCAGGGTTTGTGGTCCTCCCTTCTTCTCATTATTATCCAAGATGGCTTCCTCAAACATGAAATGGCTGCCTTAGAACCATTGCCAAAGTCCTAAAAGAGGTTTGGAAACTTCTGAAGAATGTAAGAAGCACCTCAACAGTCTTCAGCATGAATTGGCTGAAATGAACCAAAGTTCCTATGTTGAGATAAGCCAGCCAACTGAAGGAGAAACTCATCCCTATTCTGAATGTCAGAGAAAATAAGCATATCAACAATCTGCAGCAGGAGGACCAGATTTGTGTCCACAATAGAAGAACCACAGAAAACTGTGAAGGACAACAGAGAAGGATTGAACCATGTCAGAATAACGATCCAAGAATTAGAGCAGCAGAACAGATGTTTGGAGAAAGGCAGTTAAGATCTCCACAGAGAGGTCACCAGCCATGTAGACTTCCTCAGAAATGATATTGGCACCCCTAAGCGACCGGCACATGGGACATTCTCTCTCCCCGTAGCTGGATTGGAGGAATGGCGGCCTTTTGCCCTTTTGAAAAAGAAAAGTAATTCTTTCCTTCCCTTCCCTTGACTTGCCACTTAGTGTGTCAGGAGAGTCAGGTGAGCCCCACCCTTACCAGGTGAAGCCCCATCCTTACCCCAAACTTACCAGTCACTGCAGCATTGTCAGATGAGCTGAAAAGCCTCCCAGCCACAGTGCATCGGGTCCTCAGAGCACTGTGGACTTCCAGGGATCCAAGCCAAGAACGAGGGTGCAGGTGATGGCCGTGGCAGTGGTGAGGTTGTGAGGTGCACCCACAGGCTCAGCGCCAAGCCTTGGAGTGCCACCTGAGGACCAGAGGCATTGGAGAGGAGGGTGAGGGCTCTGCTGTGGAGAGAGCAGAGAATCTGGCCAGACCCAGTCCTGGGAGCCAAAACTGAGCAGCCGAATGACCCGAGCAGTTGGGATCCGGGCAGTCCACAGGAGAGGAGAAGAAAGGAGAACAGCTAGAAGCCGAACTGGGAGCCGAGGGGTCTGCAGGAGACGCCTTGAGGCAGCAGAGACCCTCGGAGGCAGCAAGACTAACGGAGCTGGTGGCAGGGCTGAAAGACAGGGCTGGATTGAGGGTCCCGGGGGCAGGCAGAAACTCCTGCTACTCCAGAGCCTGCAAGAGAGAAGCAACAGAAGGGAGAAGATGGGAGGCACCAAAGCCAACTAGAGTTGGTCAGTGGCCTCTGGGTGGTGAAGTAGTCTTAGGGATGGTATAACATAGGAGATAGATTGTTAGGGCTGGAAGGGACTTTGCCCATTGTGGGCCTTTGCTAACCTGACTCCATCCTTGCAAATTCCGTCTCCTTGCTGGTATTAGGCTTTAGTTCTGTGCCCCTCTTGCCATTTTTTCTTTTTGTCCCTCCACTTGTCAGAGGGCTCTTTGCACAAACATGCTGGTATCACATGGCATCTTTAATTTTTTCGCGTCATATTATTTTTGTTGGCTCCTTAATGGCTTCATTTTTCAAGGTTTCCCATCATCTTGAGCTGTTTCTTTTTCGTACATCTGCTCACAGCATCCTTCCTCACCGTTAGCTTGTTGAAGTCAGCTTGTTGAAGTCAGCTCTCTTAAAGGCTCAATTATTGGGCTGCTTGACAGTGCTTGGACTAGAAGACCTCCAAGGTCCCTCCCAACTTTCTTATACTGTTATGGTTGCTTGCTTAAGTTTCCTGGGCTGGATTAAGTGTGTTTGGAGGTGCTCCTCCTGGAGTGAGAGCCAGAAAGATTGAATGGGATATTTGCCAGTTTCTTTGCTGGGCGAGAGTACTTAATCTTTTTTTCAAAAGTGGGCATATATAAAGCAGGAAAGAAGGAGAGGACAGGTAGATGTTAGGCATGGCCTCCTCCTTCTCTTGCTTCCCCCTAAGAGGCTCTGGAGCAGCAGGAGCATCTGCCTGCCCCCGAGACCCTCCACCCACCCCTGTCCTCCCATTCCGCCACCCGCTCCCTCAGCCTTGCTGCCTCGCGGCTCTCTACTCCACCAAGGCCTCTCCTGGGGACCCTTCGGCTCCCCTCCAGTTTCTGGCTGCTCTCCTCTCTTCGCCTCTCCTGAGGGCTGCTTGGACCCCAATTGCTCTGCCCATTCGGTTGCTCTGTTCCAGCTCCCAGATACAACTCTGGCCAGACTCGCCTGGCACACAAGGTAGCAAATCCCCCAACCCTCCCTCTCTCTCCCAATCCTCCATCCTCAACGATCCATCAGTGAGGCCCAGAGAAGAATTCTTTGGTGAAACACAAGGCAGAACTCCAGAAAGAACTGTGCAAGTTATTATCCAAGATGGCTTCCTCAAACATGAAATGGCTGCCTTAGAACCATTGCCAAAGTCCTAGAAGAGGTTTGGAAACTTCTGAAGAATGTAAGAAGCACCTCAACAGTCTTCAGCATGAATTGGCTGAAATGAACCAAAGTTCCTATGTTGAGATAAGCCAGCCAACTGAAGGAGAAACTCATCCCTATTTTGAATGTCAGAGAAAATAAGCATATCAACAATCTGCAGCGGGAGGACCAGATTTGTGTCCACAATAGAAGAACCGCAGAAAACTGTGAAGGACAACAGAGAAGGATTGAACCATGTCAGAATGACGATCCAAGAATTAGAGCAGCAGAACAGATGTTTGGAGAAAGGCAGTGAAGATCTCCACAGAGAGGTCACCAGCCAAGTAGACTTCCTCAGAAATGATATTGGCACCCCTAAGCGACCGGCACACGGGACATTCTCTCTCCCCGTAGCTGGATTGGAGGAATGGCGGCCTTTTGCCCTTTTGAAAAAGAAAAGTAATTCTTTCCCTCCCTTTCCTTGACTTGCCACTTAGTGTGTCAGGCGAGTCAGGTGAGCCCCACCCTTACCAAGTGAAGCCCCATCCTTACCCCAACCTTACCAGTCACTTCAGCACTCTCAGCTGAGCTGAAGAGCCTCCCAGCCACAGTGCATCGGGTCCTCAGAGCACTGAGGACTCCCAGGGATCCAAGCCAAGAACGAGGGTGGAGGTGATGGCCGTGGCAGTGGTGAGGTTGTGAGGTGCACCCACAGGCTCAGCACCAAGCCTTGGAGTGCCACCTGAGGACCAGAGGCATTGGAGAGGAGGGTGAGGGCTCTGCTGTGGAGAGGGCAAAGAATCTGGCCAGATCCAGTCCCGGGAGCCAAAACTGAGCAGCCGAATGACCCGAGCAGTTGGGATCCGGGCAGTCCGCAGGAGAGGAGAAGAAAGGAGAACAGCTAGAAGCCGAACTGGGAGCCGAGGGGTCTGCAGGAGACGCCTTGAGGCAGCAGAGACCCTCGGAGGCAGCAAGACTAACGGAGCTGGTGGCAAGGGCTGAAAGACAGGGCTGGGTTGAGGGTCTCGGGGGCAGGCAGAAACTCCTGCTACTCCAGAGCCTGCAAGAGAGAAGCAACAGAAGGGAGAAGATGGGAGGCACCAAAGCCAACTAGAGTTGGTCAGTGGCCTCTGGGTGGTGAAGTAGTCTTAGGGATGGTATAACGTAGGAGATAGATTGTTAGGGCTGGAAGGGACTTTGCCCATTGTGGGCCTTTGCTAACCTGACTCCATCCTTGCAAATTCCGTCTCCTTGCTGGTATTAGGCTTTAGTTCTGTGCCCCTCTTGCCATTTTTTCTTTTTGTCCCTCCACTTGTCAGAGGGCTCTTTGCACAAACATGCTGGTATCACATGGCATCTTTAATTTTTTCGCGTCATATTATTTTTGTTGGCTCCTTAATGGCTTCATTTTTCAAGGTTTCCCATCATCTTGAGCTGTTTCTTTTTCGTACATCTGCTCACAGCATCCTTCCTCACCGTTAGCTTGTTGAAGTCAGCTTGTTGAAGTCAGCTCTCTTAAAGGCTCAATTATTGGGCTGCTTGACAGTGCTTGGACTAGAAGACCTCCAAGGTCCCTCCCAACTTTCTTATACTGTTATGGTTGCTTGCTTAAGTTTCCTGGGCTGGATTAAGTGTGTTTGGAGGTGCTCCTCCTGGAGTGAGAGCCAGAAAGATTGAATGGGATATTTGCCAGTTTCTTTGCTGGGCGAGAGTACTTAATCTTTTTTTCAAAAGTGGGCATATATAAAGCAGGAAAGAAGGAGAGGACAGGTAGATGTTAGGCATGGCCTCCTCCTTCTCTTGCTTCCCCCTAAGAGGCTCTGGAGCAGCAGGAGCATCTGCCTGCCCCCGAGACCCTCCACCCACCCCTGTCCTCCCATTCCGCCACCCGCTCCCTCAGCCTTGCTGCCTCGGGGCTCTCTGCTCCCCCAAGGCCTCTCCTGGGGACCCTTCGGCTCCCCTCCAGTTTCTGGCTGCTCTCCTCTCTTCGCCTCTCCTGCGGGCTGCTTGGACCCCAATTGCTCTGCCCATTCGGTTGCTCTGTTTCAGCTCCCAGATACAACTCTGGCCAGACTCGCCTGGCACACAAGGTAGCAAATCCCCCAACCCTCCCTCTCTCTCCCAATCCTCCATCCTCAACGATCCATCAGTGAGGCCCAGAGAAGAATTCTTTGGTGAAACACAAGGCAGAACTCCAGAAAGAACTGTGCAAGTTATTATCCAAGACGGCTTCCTCAAACATGAAATGGCTGCCTTCAGCATGAAGGTCTTCAGCATGAACTGGCTCAAATAAACCAAAGTTCCTATGTTGAGAAAAGCCACTGCAGCCAACTGAAGGAGAAAATTACCCCTATTCAGAATGTGAAGGAAAACAAGCAGAATCACATCAGCAATCTGCAGCAGAAGCAGTTAAGACATTTGTGATTTTAATACAGATTTTATCTGTTATTTATTATTCTATTCTCAAATTTTTAACTCAATGTTCCTTGAGTATTTTTTATTTGTTCTGGTCTCTGCTGTTTGACTCTAATAAACGTGATTAGATTGGATTGGATGCAATTCCATTTACCAAGAATTATACCTAGACACATGATAGAGTTGACTGTTCCTCATGTAGTGGCCACTTTCTTCAAGTAAAGAAACAATAAGCGTGTCTTAAATAAATGCACCATTACACTGAGGTTGAAGTTATCAAATTTGAAAAAAATAGATCAGAACTGACAATTACTGGACAGGTGTCTGCCACCTGTTAATTCATTACTGTTAAGACTCTCTTAGTTGTTGCTGATCAATTAGAACCCCCAATCTGATGGCTCCAGATGTTAATTAGTGCAGCCTCATGATTCCTGGATTGTAACAAATAAGGCTACCTTCCTCTGAGAAGGGAGACCCCAACACTGGTGCTGCTCCATTGGTAGACCGGAGACTGAGCCTTTCAGGTTGTGTCTGAGGCTGCAGCCCTGGAAGACCAAAAATAATAGGGGATATCAATATTGTGACCAAATCCTTGGACTTTCACTTGGACCAATAGCTCAAAGTAATTGCCAGTGCCATTCTCCTTTTTAAATACAGCTCAGTTATCTGGATCTTGATGGAGAGAGCATAGAAATGGCCTGTCTTTTGATCTACAACATTGGAAGGAGACATTTGTCTCCCTGATTACTCAAAGAAATCCCGGTGTTGCTAGCAGCTTCTGGACAATGACATAAAGATGTAAAGTGTGCTTAAGACATTATAACTACGGGGTCTCCTCCAGGAGCCTCCTTCTCCATTGCATCATCTGGCAGGTGGGACAACAATCATTCCAACAATACCCAGGGCTGGGTTGCCCATAGGTCAAGGCATCCACGCGGATGCAGTCACATACTATTTAGATGAGGGAATAGATGGGGAACTTACCAAATTTGCAGATGATACTAAGCTGGCAGGAATAGCCAACACCCAAGATGATAGGCTCAGGATCCACATGGATCTGGACAGACTTGAACACCGGGCCCTATCTAACAAAATAAAATTCAATGTAGAGAAAAGTCAAATCTTACAGTTAGGCAAAAAAAAAAACATGTCTGGATGGGCACTTTTGGTTTTTCTTGCCCAAGTCTAAGTCTTTACTGAAACCAGGCTTAATAGCAGTAACTGTGAGAGTGATCTTGAAGTCTTAGTGGACAACCAATTGAATACGAGCCAGCCGTGTGTGGCAGCAGCCAAAAAAAGCCAGTACAAACCTAAATTACATTAACAGAGGGATACAATCAAGGTCAAGAAAGGTCCTAATACCACTCTATAAAGCCTTAGTAAGACCACATCTAGAGTACTGCATCCAGTTTTGGTCACCACACAATAAAATAGACGTTGAGACTCCAACTCCTCCTCCTCCGAACCAGCTCCAATGGGGCAATGAGAAGGACTCCCTCCCTTCGCAAAGGAAAGTGATCATAAGTCAAGGAATACCTTCTTCCCTCGGGTTCTAAAGATGGATCTCTTGCAGTATTGCAATCCCTATCATTAATTGAGACATTGGCTGGTCAGTCTGCAGATCCACTGGAATTAAAGCCACATCACCCTTCTCTAATACTAGATTCCAGATACAAGGGAGACCCCCAAACAAGGGGCAAATTCTGTTCCTTCCCAGCTCTCCAGTCAAGGGATGGTTGTCCATTCAGATGGATGAGCTCTGCTTGATGAGAATTCAGGGCTCACTGGCAAAAGGCCCTTAAGAGTGGACTATAGAATGAACAGATCAGACATCCAGCCCTTGCTTATCAATGGAGACCGAGTGGAGCAAGTGGCCATTTTTAAGTTTCTGGGTGTTACCATAAAAGAGGATCTGACCTGGGGTGCTCACATTGTACCATTGGTCAAAAGGGCCCAGCAGAGATTATACTACCTGAGACTTCTCAGAAAACAACTGAATGAAAAACTGCTGGTGACCTTCTACCGCTGCACCATAGAGAGTATTTAAATTATTGCACCTCTGTATGGTTTGCCAATTGCACTGTGGCAGATAGGAAAGCACTCCAGAGGGTTAACGTCATTGCCCATAAGATCATTTGTTGTCCTCTCCCAGGGATGGGATTCAAAATTTTAAACATCCGGTTCTGTGGGCATGTCTTAAGTGGTAGATGTAGCTTGGTGGTCATGTGACTGGGTGGACATGGCTTGGTGATCACGTTATTGGCTGGGTGTGATCAACTCTATATCACTCACATCGAGACACGCATCTCCTCGCCTGGCCTCTCATGACTGTGGGGATGCTGCAGCAGTCGTAAGTGTGAAAAATGGTCATCAGTCACTTTTTTCAGTGCCATTATAACTTTAAATGGTCACTCCACACAAACAAAGTACCAGCAAAGGAGGCGGAATAAACTCCAGACAAGTTCCTGAGACAGCAATCCCACCCCTGCCCTCTCCCCTCTTTGGAAGAAATTTATAGCTCCCACTGCCTTGAGAAAGTTCAAAATATTCCCAAACATCCATCTCATCCTGGGAATCCTTTTTTTGAACTATTACCATCTGGCAGACGGTACAAAATAATAAAAACAAGTACAAATAGGCTGAAAAACAGCTTCTGTCCAAGGGCAGTAGCTCTTTTGAATTCTGCTGTATAGTGCAGTATTGGTGCGGTGTCGGGGGTTTTCAGTTCAATGTGTGGAGTGTGAAGGATGTGTGTTTGTGCTTATTTTCATGGTCATGCTCATGGTCATAACGTGCACTGAAGATGGTGTTTGATTTCATTGTACGAAGTGCAATGACAATAAAGTAAACTAAGAGCCGGCTAATCAATTAATGTCAGGCCCCGCCCTCCCCAGGTGAAGGCAGACAGTTGGTGATTATTTTTCAATTCTTAGGCCCAGGCCAATCAAAGCCCTTGGTTTGTGACATCAGAGGCCCCTCCTAAGCTCATTGGCTGGAATTTGCCATGGCAACATCCAGCATCCTTGGTGAGTCTGAACCACAGGGCTGGGAGGCTCTGTTCAAAATCTCTGGAAATGAGTGGATTGGATGGATGGCACAGTGGGCATCACGAGGGTCTCCCTCATTCTGGCTTGGCAGAAAGAAGAGACAGTTCCCATTAAGGAAGAACTAAGGGGGCGAGATTAGAAAAGTGGGGTTCAACCCCAGAACACGGATGTGCCTATAACTACCGTGTCAGCAGCCTCCGTACCTGGGACCGAACACCTGATGCACCATGGCAAAGGTACATTTCTGCAGAGTTGCGGAATTGGCTGGTTCAGAGAGGTGATGCGATCTAGGAAAAAAATTTGGCTTCAGGATGTCCCAGTTGGAGAGGCACTGAGATCCCACAAAGCTAGAAAATCACCTGACTCAATGATTTTGGGAAATTAACCTAAAAAGGGATTCTATCAGCGCTATGTAGTTATTTCCCAAACACACGTGACCTGGTGCTTGACGTATTTATTTATTTTTCATTATTATTATTTAGATTGTTATCTACCTTTATTCTTTCTCTAAATAGCTCAAGGCCGTGAAGGCTTCTTCGAACCCACAACAACAAGCTGGTGAGGTAGGCTATGGCTGAGAGCGAGGGATTGCCTCAAGGTGACCCACCAAGCTTTCATGCCTTGGATGGGACTGGTAAGTCCTTGGAGGGGGTGGGCCCTTACCTAATTCGAATAGTCACTACTTTTCACTCTTATCAGAACCAGCCTAGCAGTGCAGAGATGGCTGAATTGATCGATTGTTGATTCTGACTGCTTTGGAGTGTTTTGATGAGAGATATGCCTTCAGAATCAAATGGGAATCAAATGGGAAGTCAGAATAGATTGAATGGAGATCCTTTTTCATGGATTACATCAGTGTTTCTCAAATTGGGCCACTTGAAGGCATATGTGGATTTAAGGCCAGTTAGCAAAATGTCCGCTGAACTGAGAGAGGAAGTGACCCTGTCTCTCCATTTTTCAAACAGGTCAGCAAGAGTGAAGAAATTGTCCCATAATGAACATCCTTGGGTATCTCTAAGAGACCAGTGATGGTCCCCATGTCCAGATTAAGCAGATGAGAGATTCTTTTGACTTTCAGATCCAGGAATTCAAGAAAGACAAACAACAGATGAAAAAGCAGCACAGTTGTCTCAAGCAGAGAGTAGATCAACTTCACACCACAACCGAAAAACTGCAAAACTGTGCATGGCAAAAGAGAAAGATTGCACCAAGCCACCACAACAATCCATCAGTTAGGCCCAGAGAAGAAATCTTTGATGAAACAAACTGAAAAACTCCAGAAAGAACTGTGCAAGTCATTATCCAAATAGCCTTACTCAAACATGAAATGGCTGCCTTAGAACCTCTACCAAAGTCCTAGAAGAGGTCTGGAAACTTCTGAAGAATGTAAGAAGCACCTCAACAGTCTTCAGCATGAATTGGCTGAAATGAACCAGAGTTCCTATGTTGAGATAAGCTGGCCAACTGAAGGAGAAAATCATCCCTCTTCTGAATGTGAGGAAAAATAAGCATATCAACAATCTGCAGCAGAAGGACCAGACTTGCGTCCACAATAGAAGTATCACAGAAAACTGAAGGACAACAGAGAAGGATTGAACCATGTCAGAATGGCGATCCAAGAATTAGAGCAACAGAACAGATGTTTGGAGAAAGGCAGTGAAGTGAAATGACTTTGGCACCCCTAAGCGACCGGCACATGGGACATTCTCTCTCCCCATAGCTGGATTGGAGGAATGACGGTCTTTTGCCCTTTTGAAAAAGAAAAGTGATTCTTTCCCTCCCTTCCCTTGACTTGCCATTTAGTGTGCCAGGGGAGTCAGATGAGTCCCACCCTTACCAGGTGAAGCCCCGTCCTTACCACCAAACTCAGCACTGTCAGCTGAGCTGAAAAGCCTCCCAACCACGGTGCATCGGGTCCTCAGAGCACTGAGGACTCCCAGGGATCCAAGCTAAGAACGAGGGTGGAGGTGATGGCCGTGGCAGTGGTGAGGTTGTGAGATGCACCCACAGGCTCAGCACCAAGCCTTGGAGTGCCACCTGAGGACCAGAGGCATTGGAGAGGAGGGTGAGGGCTCTGCTGTGGAGAGAGCAGAGAATCTGGCCAGATCCAGTCCCGGGAGCCAAAACTGAGCAGCCGAATGACCCGAGCAGTTGGGATCCGGGCAGTCCGCAGGAGAGGAGAAGAAAGGAGAACAGCTAGAAGCCGAACTGGGAGCCGAGGGGTCTGCAGGAGACGCCTTGAGGCAGCAGAGACCCTCGGAGGCAGCAAGACTAACGGAGCTGGTGGCAGGGCTGAAAGACAGGGCTGGATTGAGGGTCTCGGGGGCAGGCAGAAACTCCTGCTACTCCAGAGCCTGCAAGAGAGAAGCAACAGAAGGGAGAAGATGGGAGGCACCAAAGCCAACTAGAGTTGGTCAGTGGCCTCTGGGTGGTGAAGTAGTCTTAGGGATGGTATAACGTAGGAGATAGATTGTTAGGGCTGGAAGGGACTTTGCCCATTCTGGGCCTTTGCTAACCTGACTCCATCCTTGCAAATTCCGTCTTCTTGCTGGTATTAGGCTTTAGTTCTGTGCCCCTCTTGCCATTTCTTCATTTTGTCCCTCCACTTGTCAGAGGGCTCTTTGCACAAACATGCTGGTATCACATGGCATCTTTAATTTTTTCGCGTCATATTATTTTTGTTGGCTCCTTAATGGCTTCATTTTTCAAGGTTTCCCATCATCTTGAGCTGTTTCTTTTTCGTACATCTGCTCACAGCATCCTTCCTCACTGTTAGCTTGTTGAAGTCAGCTTGTTGAAGTCAGCTCTCTTAAAGGCTCAATTATTGGGCTGCTTGACAGTGCTTGGACTAGAAGACCTCCAAGGTCCCTCCCAACTTTCTTATACTGTTATGGTTGCTTGCTTAAGTTTCCTGGGCTGGATTAAGTGTGTTTGGAGGTGCTCCTCCTGGAGTGAGAGCCAGAAAGATTGAATGGGATATTTGCCAGTTTCTTTGCTGGGCGAGAGTACTTAATCTTTTTTTCAAAAGTGGGCATATATAAAGCAGGAAAGAAGGAGAGGACAGGTAGATGTTAGGCATGGCCTCCTCCTTCTCTTGCTTCCCCCTAAGAGGTTCTGGAGCAGCAGGAGCATCTGCCTGCCCCCGAGACCCTCCACCCACCCCTGTCCTCCCATTCCGCCACCCGCTCCCTCAGCCTTGCTGCCTCGCGGCTCTCTACTCCACCAAGGCCTCTCCTGGGGACCCTTCGGCTACCCTCCAGTTTCTGGCTGCTCTCCTCTCTTCGCCTCTCCTGAGGGCTGCTTGGACCCCAATTGCTCTGCCCATTCGGTTGCTCTGTTCCAGCTCCCAGATACAACTCTGGCCAGACTCGCCTGGCACACAAGGTAGCAAATCCCCCAACCCTCCCTCTCTCTCCCAATCCTCCATCCTCAACGATCCATCAGTGAGGCCCAGAGAAGAATTCTTTGGTGCAACACAAGGCAGAACTCCAGAAAGAACTGTGCAAGTTATTATCCAAGATGGCTTCCTCAAACATGAAATGGCTGCCTTAGAACCATTGCCAAAGTCCTAGAAGAGGTTTGGAAACTTCTGAAGAATGTAAGAAGCACCTCAACAGTCTTCAGCATGAATTGGCTGAAATGAACCAAAGTTCCTATGTTGAGATAAGCCAGCCAACTGAAGGAGAAACTCATCCCTATTTTGAATGTCAGAGAAAATAAGCATATCAACAATCTGCAGCGGGAGGACCAGATTTGTGTCCACAATAGAAGAACCGCAGAAAACTGTGAAGGACAACAGAGAAGGATTGAACCATGTCAGAATGACGATCCAAGAATTAGAGCAGCAGAACAGATGTTTGGAGAAAGGCAGTGAAGATCTCCACAGAGAGGTCACCAGCCAAGTAGACTTCCTCAGAAATGATATTGGCACCCCTAAGCGACCGGCACACGGGACATTCTCTCTCCCCGTAGCTGGATTGGAGGAATGGCGGCCTTTTGCCCTTTTGAAAAAGAAAAGTAATTCTTTCCCTCCCTTCCCTTGACTTGCCACTTAGTGTGTCAGGCGAGTCAGGTGAGCCCCACCCTTACCAAGTGAAGCCCCATCCTTACCCCAACCTTACCAGTCACTTCAGCACTCTCAGCTGAGCTGAAGAGCCTCCCAGCCACAGTGCATCGGGTCCTCAGAGCACTGAGGACTCCCAGGGATCCAAGCCAAGAACGAGGGTGGAGGTGATGGCCGTGGCAGTGGTGAGGTTGTGAGGTGCACCCACAGGCTCAGCACCAAGCCTTGGAGTGCCACCTGAGGACCAGAGGCATTGGAGAGGAGGGTGAGGGCTCTGCTGTGGAGAGAGCAGAGAATCTGGCCAGATCCAGTCCCGGGAGCCAAAACTGAGCAGCCGAATGACCCGAGCAGTTGGGATCCGGGCAGTCCGCAGGAGAGGAGAAGAAAGGAGAACAGCTAGAAGCCGAACTGGGAGCCGAGGGGTCTGCAGGAGACGCCTTGAGGCAGCAGAGACCCTCGGAGGCAGCAAGACTAACGGAGCTGGTGGCAGGGCTGAAAGACAGGGCTGGGTTGAGGGTCTCGGGGGCAGGCAGAAACTCCTGCTACTCCAGAGCCTCCAAGAGAGAAGCAACAAAAGGGAGAGGATGGGAGGCACCAAAGCCAACTAGAGTTGGTCAGTGGCCTCTGGGTGGTGAAGTAGTCTTAGGGATGGTATAACGTAGGAGATAGATTGTTAGGGCTGGAAGGGACTTTGCCCATTGTGGGCCTTTGCTAACCTGACTCCATCCTTGCAAATTCCGTCTCCTTGCTGGTATTAGGCTTTAGTTCTGTGCCCCTCTTGCCATTTTTTCTTTTTGTCCCTCCACTTGTCAGAGGGCTCTTTGCACAAACATGCTGGTATCACATGGCATCTTTAATTTTTTCGCGTCATATTATTTTTGTTGGCTCCTTAATGGCTTCATTTTTCAAGGTTTCCCATCATCTTGAGCTGTTTCTTTTTCGTACATCTGCTCACAGCATCCTTCCTCACCGTTAGCTTGTTGAAGTCAGCTTGTTGAAGTCAGCTCTCTTAAAGGCTCAATTATTGGGCTGCTTGACAGTGCTTGGACTAGAAGACCTCCAAGGTCCCTCCCAACTTTCTTATACTGTTATGGTTGCTTGCTTAAGTTTCCTGGGCTGGATTAAGTGTGTTTGGAGGTGCTCCTCCTGGAGTGAGAGCCAGAAAGATTGAATGGGATATTTGCCAGTTTCTTTGCTGGGCGAGAGTACTTAATCTTTTTTTCAAAAGTGGGCATATATAAAGCAGGAAAGAAGGAGAGGACAGGTAGATGTTAGGCATGGCCTCCTCCTTCTCTTGCTTCCCCCTAAGAGGTTCTGGAGCAGCAGGAGCATCTGCCTGCCCCCGAGACCCTCCACCCACCCCTGTCCTCCCATTCCGCCACCCGCTCCCTCAGCCTTGCTGCCTCGCGGCTCTCTACTCCACCAAGGCCTCTCCTGGGGACCCTTCGGCTACCCTCCAGTTTCTGGCTGCTCTCCTCTCTTCGCCTCTCCTGAGGGCTGCTTGGACCCCAATTGCTCTGCCCATTCGGTTGCTCTGTTCCAGCTCCCAGATACAACTCTGGCCAGACTCGCCTGGCACACAAGGTAGCAAATCCCCCAACCCTCCCTCTCTCTCCCAATCCTCCATCCTCAACGATCCATCAGTGAGGCCCAGAGAAGAATTCTTTGGTGCAACACAAGGCAGAACTCCAGAAAGAACTGTGCAAGTTATTATCCAAGATGGCTTCCTCAAACATGAAATGGCTGCCTTAGAACCATTGCCAAAGTCCTAGAAGAGGTTTGGAAACTTCTGAAGAATGTAAGAAGCACCTCAACAGTCTTCAGCATGAATTGGCTGAAATGAACCAAAGTTCCTATGTTGAGATAAGCCAGCCAACTGAAGGAGAAACTCATCCCTATTTTGAATGTCAGAGAAAATAAGCATATCAACAATCTGCAGCGGGAGGACCAGATTTGTGTCCACAATAGAAGAACCGCAGAAAACTGTGAAGGACAACAGAGAAGGATTGAACCATGTCAGAATGACGATCCAAGAATTAGAGCAGCAGAACAGATGTTTGGAGAAAGGCAGTGAAGATCTCCACAGAGAGGTCACCAGCCAAGTAGACTTCCTCAGAAATGATATTGGCACCCCTAAGCGACCGGCACACGGGACATTCTCTCTCCCCGTAGCTGGATTGGAGGAATGGCGGCCTTTTGCCCTTTTGAAAAAGAAAAGTAATTCTTTCCCTCCCTTTCCTTGACTTGCCACTTAGTGTGTCAGGCGAGTCAGGTGAGCCCCACCCTTACCAAGTGAAGCCCCATCCTTACCCCAACCTTACCAGTCACTTCAGCACTCTCAGCTGAGCTGAAGAGCCTCCCAGCCACAGTGCATCGGGTCCTCAGAGCACTGAGGACTCCCAGGGATCCAAGCCAAGAACGAGGGTGGAGGTGATGGCCGTGGCAGTGGTGAGGTTGTGAGGTGCACCCACAGGCTCAGCACCAAGCCTTGGAGTGCCACCTGAGGACCAGAGGCATTGGAGAGGAGGGTGAGGGCTCTGCTGTGGAGAGGGCAGAGAATCTGGCCAGATCCAGTCCCGGGAGCCAAAACTGAGCAGCCGAATGACCCGAGCAGTTGGGATCCGGGCAGTCCGCAGGAGAGGAGAAGAAAGGAGAACAGCTAGAAGCCGAACTGGGAGCCGAGGGGTCTGCAGGAGACGCCTTGAGGCAGCAGAGACCCTCGGAGGCAGCAAGACTAACGGAGCTGGTGGCAAGGCTGAAAGACAGGGCTGGGTTGAGGGTCTCGGGGGCAGGCAGAAACTCCTGCTACTCCAGAGCCTCCAAGAGAGAAGCAACAAAAGGGAGAGGATGGGAGGCACCAAAGCCAACTAGAGTTGGTCAGTGGCCTCTGGGTGGTGAAGTAGTCTTAGGGATGGTATAACGTAGGAGATAGATTGTTAGGGCTGGAAGGGACTTTGCCCATTGTGGGCCTTTGCTAACCTGACTCCATCCTTGCAAATTCCGTCTCCTTGCTGGTATTAGGCTTTAGTTCTGTGCCCCTCTTGCCATTTTTTCTTTTTGTCCCTCCACTTGTCAGAGGGCTCTTTGCACAAACATGCTGGTATCACATGGCATCTTTAATTTTTTCGCGTCATATTATTTTTGTTGGCTCCTTAATGGCTTCATTTTTCAAGGTTTCCCATCATCTTGAGCTGTTTCTTTTTCGTACATCTGCTCACAGCATCCTTCCTCACCGTTAGCTTGTTGAAGTCAGCTTGTTGAAGTCAGCTCTCTTAAAGGCTCAATTATTGGGCTGCTTGACAGTGCTTGGACTAGAAGACCTCCAAGGTCCCTCCCAACTTTCTTATACTGTTATGGTTGCTTGCTTAAGTTTCCTGGGCTGGATTAAGTGTGTTTGGAGGTGCTCCTCCTGGAGTGAGAGCCAGAAAGATTGAATGGGATATTTGCCAGTTTCTTTGCTGGGCGAGAGTACTTAATCTTTTTTTCAAAAGTGGGCATATATAAAGCAGGAAAGAAGGAGAGGACAGGTAGATGTTAGGCATGGCCTCCTCCTTCTCTTGCTTCCCCCTAAGAGGCTCTGGAGCAGCAGGAGCATCTGCCTGCCCCCGAGACCCTCCACCCACCCCTGTCCTCCCATTCCGCCACCCGCTCCCTCAGCCTTGCTGCCTCGGGGCTCTCTGCTCCCCCAAGGCCTCTCCTGGGGACCCTTCGGCTCCCCTCCAGTTTCTGGCTGCTCTCCTCTCTTCGCCTCTCCTGCGGGCTGCTTGGACCCCAATTGCTCTGCCCATTCGGTTGCTCTGTTTCAGCTCCCAGATACAACTCTGGCCAGACTCGCCTGGCACACAAGGTAGCAAATCCCCCAACCCTCCCTCTCTCTCCCAATCCTCCATCCTCAACGATCCATCAGTGAGGCCCAGAGAAGAATTCTTTGGTGAAACACAAGGCAGAACTCCAGAAAGAACTGTGCAAGTTATTATCCAAGACGGCTTCCTCAAACATGAAATGGCTGCCTTCAGCATGAAGGTCTTCAGCATGAACTGGCTCAAATAAACCAAAGTTCCTATGTTGAGAAAAGCCACTGCAGCCAACTGAAGGAGAAAATTACCCCTATTCAGAATGTGAAGGAAAACAAGCAGAATCACATCAGCAATCTGCAGCAGAAGCAGTTAAGACATTTGTGATTTTAATACAGATTTTATCTGTTATTTATTATTCTATTCTCAAATTTTTAACTCAATGTTCCTTGAGTATTTTTTATTTGTTCTGGTCTCTGCTGTTTGACTCTAATAAACGTGATTAGATTGGATTGGATGCAATTCCATTTACCAAGAATTATACCTAGACACATGATAGAGTTGACTGTTCCTCATGTAGTGGCCACTTTCTTCAAGTAAAGAAACAATAAGCGTGTCTTAAATAAATGCACCATTACACTGAGGTTGAAGTTATCAAATTTGAAAAAAATAGATCAGAACTGACAATTACTGGACAGGTGTCTGCCACCTGTTAATTCATTACTGTTAAGACTCTCTTAGTTGTTGCTGATCAATTAGAACCCCCAATCTGATGGCTCCAGATGTTAATTAGTGCAGCCTCATGATTCCTGGATTGTAACAAATAAGGCTACCTTCCTCTGAGAAGGGAGACCCCAACACTGGTGCTGCTCCATTGGTAGACCGGAGACTGAGCCTTTCAGGTTGTGTCTGAGGCTGCAGCCCTGGAAGACCAAAAATAATAGGGGATATCAATATTGTGACCAAATCCTTGGACTTTCACTTGGACCAATAGCTCAAAGTAATTGCCAGTGCCATTCTCCTTTTTAAATACAGCTCAGTTATCTGGATCTTGATGGAGAGAGCATAGAAATGGCCTGTCTTTTGATCTACAACATTGGAAGGAGACATTTGTCTCCCTGATTACTCAAAGAAATCCCGGTGTTGCTAGCAGCTTCTGGACAATGACATAAAGATGTAAAGTGTGCTTAAGACATTATAACTACGGGGTCTCCTCCAGGAGCCTCCTTCTCCATTGCATCATCTGGCAGGTGGGACAACAATCATTCCAACAATACCCAGGGCTGGGTTGCCCATAGGTCAAGGCATCCACGCGGATGCAGTCACATACTATTTAGATGAGGGAATAGATGGGGAACTTACCAAATTTGCAGATGATACTAAGCTGGCAGGAATAGCCAACACCCAAGATGATAGGCTCAGGATCCACATGGATCTGGACAGACTTGAACACCGGGCCCTATCTAACAAAATAAAATTCAATGTAGAGAAAAGTCAAATCTTACAGTTAGGCAAAAAAAAAAACATGTCTGGATGGGCACTTTTGGTTTTTCTTGCCCAAGTCTAAGTCTTTACTGAAACCAGGCTTAATAGCAGTAACTGTGAGAGTGATCTTGAAGTCTTAGTGGACAACCAATTGAATACGAGCCAGCCGTGTGTGGCAGCAGCCAAAAAAAGCCAGTACAAACCTAAATTACATTAACAGAGGGATACAATCAAGGTCAAGAAAGGTCCTAATACCACTCTATAAAGCCTTAGTAAGACCACATCTAGAGTACTGCATCCAGTTTTGGTCACCACACAATAAAATAGACGTTGAGACTCCAACTCCTCCTCCTCCGAACCAGCTCCAATGGGGCAATGAGAAGGACTCCCTCCCTTCGCAAAGAAAAGTGATCATAAGTCAAGGAATACCTTCTTCCCTCGGGTTCTAAAGATGGATCTCTTGCAGTATTGCAATCCCTATCATTAATTGAGACATTGGCTGGTCAGTCTGCAGATCCACTGGAATTAAAGCCACATCACCCTTCTCTAATACTAGATTCCAGATACAAGGGAGACCCCCAAACAAGGGCAAATTCTGTTCCTTCCCAGCTCTCCAGTCAAGGGATGGTTGTCCATTCAGATGGATGAGCTCTGCTTGATGAGAATTCAGGGCTCACTGGCAAAAGGCCCTTAAGAGTGGACTATAGAATGAACAGATCAGACATCCAGCCCTTGCTTATCAATGGAGACCGAGTGGAGCAAGTGGCCATTTTTAAGTTTCTGGGTGTTACCATAAAAGAGGATCTGACCTGGGGTGCTCACATTGTACCATTGGTCAAAAGGGCCCAGCAGAGATTATACTACCTGAGACTTCTCAGAAAACAACTGAATGAAAAACTGCTGGTGACCTTCTACCGCTGCACCATAGAGAGTATTTAAATTATTGCACCTCTGTATGGTTTGCCAATTGCACTGTGGCAGATAGGAAAGCACTCCAGAGGGTTAACGTCATTGCCCATAAGATCATTTGTTGTCCTCTCCCAGGGATGGGATTCAAAATTTTAAACATCCGGTTCTGTGGGCATGTCTTAAGTGGTAGATGTAGCTTGGTGGTCATGTGACTGGGTGGACATGGCTTGGTGATCACGTTATTGGCTGGGTGTGATCAACTCTATATCACTCACATCGAGACACGCATCTCCTCGCCTGGCCTCTCATGACTGTGGGGATGCTGCAGCAGTCGTAAGTGTGAAAAATGGTCATCAGTCACTTTTTTCAGTGCCATTGTAACTTTAAATGGTCACTCCACACAAACAAAGTACCAGCAAAGGAGGCGGAATAAACTCCAGACAAGTTCCTGAGACAGCAATCCCACCCCTGCCCTCTCCCCTCTTTGGAAGAACTTTATAGCTCCCACTGCCTTGAGAAAGTTCAAAATATTCCCAAACATCCATCTCATCCTGGGAATCCTTTTTTTGAACTATTACCATCTGGCAGACGGTACAAAATAAAAAACAAGTACAAATAGGCTGAAAAACAGCTTCTGTCCAAGGGCAGTAGCTCTTTTGAATTCTGCTGTATAGTGCAGTATTGGTGCGGTGTCGGGGGTTTTCAGTTCAATGTGTGGAGTGTGAAGGATGTGTGTTTGTGCTTATTTTCATGGTCATGCTCATGGTCATAACGTGCACTGAAGATGGTGTTTGATTTCATTGTACGAAGTGCAATGACAATAAAGTAAACTAAGAGCCGGCTAATCAATTAATGTCAGGCCCCGCCCTCCCCAGGTGAAGGCAGACAGTTGGTGATTATTTTTCAATTCTTAGGCCCAGGCCAATCAAAGCCCTTGGTTTGTGACATCAGAGGCCCCTCCTAAGCTCATTGGCTGGAATTTGCCATGGCAACATCCAGCATCCTTGGTGAGTCTGAACCACAGGGCTGGGAGGCTCTGTTCAAAATCTCTGGAAATGAGTGGATTGGATGGATGGCACAGTGGGCATCACGAGGGTCTCCCTCATTCTGGCTTGGCAGAAAGAAGAGACAGTTCCCATTAAGGAAGAACTAAGGGGGCGAGATTAGAAAAGTGGGGTTCAACCCCAGAACACGGATGTGCCTATAACTACCGTGTCAGCAGCCTCCGTACCTGGGACCGAACACCTGATGCACCATGGCAAAGGTACATTTCTGCAGAGTTGCGGAATTGGCTGGTTCAGAGAGGTGATGCGATCTAGGAAAAAAATTTGGCTTCAGGATGTCCCAGTTGGAGAGGCACTGAGATCCCACAAAGCTAGAAAATCACCTGACTCAATGATTTTGGGAAATTAACCTAAAAAGGGATTCTATCAGCGCTATGTAGTTATTTCCCAAACACACGTGACCTGGTGCTTGACGTATTTATTTATTTTTCATTATTATTATTTAGATTGTTATCTACCTTTATTCTTTCTCTAAATAGCTCAAGGCCGTGAAGGCTTCTTCGAACCCACAACAACAAGCTGGTGAGGTAGGCTATGGCTGAGAGCGAGGGATTGCCTCAAGGTGACCCACCAAGCTTTCATGCCTTGGATGGGACTGGTAAGTCCTTGGAGGGGGTGGGCCCTTACCTAATTCGAATAGTCACTACTTTTCACTCTTATCAGAACCAGCCTAGCAGTGCAGAGATGGCTGAATTGATCGATTGTTGATTCTGACTGCTTTGGAGTGTTTTGATGAGAGATATGCCTTCAGAATCAAATGGGAATCAAATGGGAAGTCAGAATAGATTGAATGGAGATCCTTTTTCATGGATTACATCAGTGTTTCTCAAATTGGGCCATTTGAAGGCATCTGTGGATTTAAGGCCAGTTAGCAAAATGTCCGCTGAACTGAGAGAGGAAGTGACCCTGTCTCTCCATTTTTCAAACAGGTCAGCAAGAGTGAAGAAATTGTCCCATAATGAACGTCCTTGGGTATCTCTAAGAGACCAGTGATGGTCCCCATGTCCAGATTAAGCAGATGAGAGATTCTTTTGACTTTCAGATCCAGGAATTCAAGAAAGACAAACAACAGATGAAAAAGCAGCACAGTTGTCTCAAGCAGAGAGTAGATCAACTTCACACCACAACCGAAAAACTGCAAAACTGTGCATGGCAAAAGAGAAAGATTGCACCAAGCCACCACAACAATCCATCAGTTAGGCCCAGAGAAGAAATCTTTGATGAAACAAACTGAAGAACTCCAGAAAGAACTGTGCAAGTCATTATCCAAATGGCCTTACTCAAACATGAAATGGCTGCCTTAGAACCTTTACCAAAGTCCTAGAAGAGGTCTGGAAACTTCTGAAGAATGTAAGAAGCACCTCAACAGTCTTCAGCATGAATTGGCTGAAATGAACCAGAGTTCCTATAATGAGATAAGCTGGCCAACTGAAGGAGAAAATCATTCCTCTTCTGAATGTGAGGGAAAATAAGCATATCAACAATCTGCAGCAGAAGGACCAGACTTGCGTCCACAATAGAAGTATCACAGAAAACTGAAGGACAACAGAGAAGGATTGAACCATGTCAGAATGGCGATCCAAGAATTAGAGCAACAGAACAGATGTTTGGAGAAAGGCAGTGAAGATCTCCACAGAGAGGTCACCAGCCAAGTGAAATGACTTTGGCACCCCTAAGCGACCGGCACATGGGACATTCTCTCTCCCCATAGCTGAATTGGAGGAATGACGGTCTTTTGCCCTTTTGAAAAAGAAAAGTGATTCTTTCCCTCCCTTCCCTTGACTTGCCACTTAGTGTGCCAGGGGAGTCAGATGAGTCCCACCCTTACCAGGTGAAGCCCCGTCCTTACCACCAAACTTACCTGCAGCACTGTCAGCTGAGCTGAAAAGCCTCCCAACCACGGTGCATCGGGTCCTCAGAGCACTAAGGAATCCCAGGGATCCAAGCCAAGAACGAGGGTGGAGGTGATGGCCGTGGCAGTGGTGAGGTTGTGAGATGCACCCACAGGCTCAGCACCAAGCCTTGGAGTGCCACCTGAGGACCAGAGGCATTGGAGAGGAGGGTGAGGGCTCTGCTGTGGAGAGAGCAGAGAATCTGGCCAGACCCAGTCCTGGGAGCCAAAACTGAGCAGCCGAATGACCCGAGCAGTTGGGATCCGGGCAGTCCGCAGGAGAGGAGAAGAAAGGAGAACAGCTAGAAGCTGAACTGGGAGCCGAGGGGTCTGCAGGAGACGCCTTGAGGCAGCAGAGACCCTCGGAGGCAGCAAGACTAACGGAGCTGGTGGCAGGGCTGAAAGACAGGGCTGGGTTGAGGGTCTCGGGGGCAGGCAGAAACTCCTGCTACTCCAGAGCCTGCAAGAGAGAAGCAACAGAAGGGAGAAGATGGGAGGCACCAAAGCCAACTAGAGTTGGTCAGTGGCCTCTGGGTGGTGAAGTAGTCTTAGGGCTGGTATAACATAGGAGATAGATTGTTAGGGCTGGAAGGGACTTTGCCCATTCTGGGCCTTTGCTAACCTGACTCCATCCTTGCAAATTCCGTCTCCTTGCTGGTGTTAGGCTTTAGTTCTGTGCCCCTCTTGCCATTTTTTCTTTTTGTCCCTCCACTTGTCAGAGGACTCTTTGCACCAACATGCTGGTATCACATGGCATCTTTAATTTTTTCACGTCATATTATTTTTGTTGGCTCCTTAATGGCTTCATTTTTCAAGGTTTCCCATCATCTAGAGCTGTTTCTTTTTCGTACATCTACTCACAGCATCCTTCCTCTCCGTTAGCTTGTTGAAGTCAGCTTGTTGAAGTCAGCTCCCTTAAAGGCTCAACTATTGGGCTGCTTGACAGTGCTTGGACTAGAAGACCTCCAACGTCCCTCCCAACTTTCTTATACTGTTATGGTTGCTTGCTTAAGTTTCCTGGGCTGGATTAAGTGTGTTTGGAGGTGCTCCTCCTGGAGTGAGAGCCAGAAAGATTGAATGGGATATTTGCCAGTTTCTTTGCTGGGCGAGAGTACTTAATCTTTTTTTCAAAAGTGGGCATATATAAAGCAGGAAAGAAGGAGAGGACAGGTAGATGTTAGGCATGGCCTCCTCCTTCTCTTGCTTCCCCCTAAGAGGCTCTGGAGCAGCAGGAGCATCTGCCTGCCCCCGAGACCTTCCACCCACCCCTGTCCTCCCATTCCGCCACCCGCTCCCTCAGCCTTGCTGCCTCGGGGCTCTCTGCTCCCCCAAGGCCTCTCCTGGGGACCCTTCGGCTCCCCTCCAGTTTCTGGCTGCTCTCCTCTCTTCGCCTCTCCTGCGGGCTGCTTGGACCCCAATTGCTCTGCCCATTCGGTTGCTCTGTTCCAGCTCCCAGATCCAACTCTGGCCAGACTCGCCTGGCACACAAGGTAGCAAATCCCCCAACCCTCCCTCTCTCTCCCAATCCTCCATCCTCAACGATCCATCAGTGAGGCCCAGAGAAGAATTCTTTGGTGAAACACAAGGCAGAACTCCAGAAAGAACTGTGCAAGTTATTATCCAAGATGGCTTCCTCAAACATGAAATGGCTGCCTTAGAACCATTGCCAAAGTCCTAGAAGAGGTTTGGAAACTTCTGAAGAATGTAAGAAGCACCTCAACAGTCTTCAGCATGAATTGGCTGAAATGAACCAAAGTTCCTATGTTGAGATAAGCCAGCCAACTGAAGGAGAAACTCATCCCTATTCTGAATGTCAGAGAAAATAAGCATATCAACAATCTGCAGCAGGAGGACCAGATTTGTGTCCACAATAGAAGAACCGCAGAAAACTGTGAAGGACAACAGAGAAGGATTGAACCATGTCAGAATGACGATCCAAGAATTAGAGCAGCAGAACAGATGTTTGGAGAAAGGCAGTGAAGATCTCCACAGAGAGGTCACCAGCCAAGTAGACTTCCTCAGAAATGATATTGGCACCCCTAAGCGACCGGCACACGGGACATTCTCTCTCCCCGTAGCTGGATTGGAGGAATGGCGGCCTTTTGCCCTTTTGAAAAAGAAAAGTGATTCTTTCCTTCCCTTCCCTTGACTTGCCACTTAGTGTGTCAGGCGAGTCAGGTGAGCCCCACCCTTACCAGGTGAAGCCCCATCCTTACCCCAACCTTACCAGTCACTGCAGCACTGTCAGCTGAGCTGAAAAGCCTCCCAGCCACAGTGCATCGGGTCCTCAGAGCACTGAGGACTCCCAGGGATCCAAGCCAAGAACGAGGGTGGAGGTGATGACTGTGGCAGTGGTGAGGTTGTGAGATGCACCCACAGGCTCAGCACCAAATCTTGGAGTGCCACCTGAGGACCAGAGGCATTGGAGACGAGGGTGAGGGCTCTGCTGTGGAGAGAGCAGAGAATCTGGCCAGACCCAGTCCTGGGAGCCAAAACTGAGCAGCCGAATGACCCGAGCAGTTGGGATCCGGGCAGTCCACAGGAGAGGAGAAGAAAGGAGAACAGCTAGAAGCCGAACTGGGAGCCGAGGGGTCTGCAGGAGACGCCTTGAGGCAGCAGAGACCCTCGGAGGCAGCAAGACTAACGGAGCTGGTGGCAGGGCTGAAAGACAGGGCTGGGTTGAGGGTCTCGGGGGCAGGCAGAAACTCCTGCTACTCCAGAGCCTGCAAGAGAGAAGCAACAGAAGGGAGAAGATGGGAGACACCAAGGCCAACTAGGGTTAGTCAGTGGCCTCTGGGTGGTGAAGTAGTCTTAGGGCTGGTATAACATAGGAGATAGATTGTTAGGGCTGGAAGGGACTTTTCCCATTCTGGGCCTTTGCTATCCTGACTCCATCCTTGCAAATTCCGTCTCCTTGCTGGTATTCGGCTTTAGTTCTGTGCCCCTCTTGCCATTTTTTCTTCTGGACCTTTTTCTCTCTCCACTTGTCTGAGGGCTCTTTGTGCAAACATGCTGGTATCACTTGGTATCTTTAATATTTTCACATCGTATTATTTTTGTTGGTTCCTTAATGGCTTCATTTTTCAAGGTTTCCCATCATCTTGAGCTGTTTCCTTTTCGTACATCCTCTCACGGAATCCTTCCTAGTCTCGGTTAGCTTGTTGAAGTCAGCTCTCTTAAAGGCTCAACTACTGGGCTGTTTGACAGTGCTTGGACTAGAAGACCTCCAAGGTCCCTCCCAACTTTCTTATACTGTTATGGTTGCTTGCTTAAGTTTCCTGGGCTGGATTAAGTGTGTTTGGAGGTGCTCCTCCTGGAGTGAGAGCCAGAAAGATTGAATGGGATATTTGCCAGTTTCTTTGCTGGGCGAGAGTACTTAATCTTTTTTTCAAAAGTGGGCATATATAAAGCAGGAAAGAAGGAGAGGACAGGTAGATGTTAGGCATGGCCTCCTCCTTCTCTTGCTTCCCCCTAAGAGGCTCTGGAGCAGCAGGAGCATCTGCCTGCCCCCGAGACCTTCCACCCACCCCTGTCCTCCCATTCCGCCACCCGCTCCCTCAGCCTTGCTGCCTCGGGGCTCTCTGCTCCCCCAAGGCCTCTCCTGGGGACCCTTCGGCTCCCCTCCAGTTTCTGGCTGCTCTCCTCTCTTCGCCTCTCCTGCGGGCTGCTTGGACCCCAATTGCTCTGCCCATTCGGTTGCTCTGTTCCAGCTCCCAGATCCAACTCTGGCCAGACTCGCCTGGCACACAAGGTAGCAAATCCCCCAACCCTCCCTCTCTCTCCCAATCCTCCATCCTCAACGATCCAACAGTGAGGCCCAGAGAAGAATTCTTTGGTGAAACACAAGGCAGAACTCCAGAAAGAACTGTGCAAGTTATTATCCAAGATGGCTTCCTCAAACATGGGAAGGCTGCCTTAGAACCTTTGACTAAATCCGAGAAGAGGTCTGGAAACTTCTTAAGAACATAAGAAACATCTGTACAGTCTACAGCATGAACTGGCTCAAATAAACCAAAGTTCCTATGTTGAGAAAAGCCACTGCAGCCAACTGAAGGAGAAAATTACCCCTATTCAGAATGTGAAGGAAAACAAGAAGAATCACATCAGCAATCTGCAGCAGAAGCAGTTAAGACATATGTGATTTTAATACAGATTTTATCTGTTATTTATTATTCTATTGTCAAATTTTTAACTCAATGTTCCTTGAGTATTTTTATTTGTTCTGGTCTCTGCTCTTTGACTCTAATAAACGTGATTAGATTGGATTGGATGCGATTCCATTTACCAAGAATTATACCTAGACACATGATAGAGTTGACTGTTCCTCATGTAGTGTCCACTTTCTTCAAGTAAAGAAACAATAAGCGTGTCTTAAATAAATGCACCATTACACTGAGGTTGAAGTTATCAAATTTGAAAAAAATAGGACAGAACTGACAATTACTGGACAGGTGTCTGCCACCTGTTAATTCATTACTGTTGAGACTCTCTTAGTTGTTGCTGATCAATTAGAACCCCCAATCTGATGGCTCCATTTGTTAATTAGTGCAGCCTCATGATTCCTGGATTGTAACAAATAAGGCTACCTTCCTCTGAGAAGGGAGACCCCAACACTGGTGCTGCTCCATTGGTAGACCGGAGACTGAGCCTTTCAGGTTGTGTCTGGGGCTGCAGCCCTGGAAGACCAAAAATAATAGGGGATATCAATATTGTGACCAAATCCTTGGACTTTCACTTGGACCAATAGCTCAAAGTAATTGCCAGTGCCATTCTCCTTTTTAAATACAGCTCAGTTATCTGGATCTTGATGGAGAGAGCATAGAAATGGCCTGTCTTTTGATCTACAACATTGGAAGGAGACATTTGTCTCCCTGATTACTCAAAGAAATCCCGGTGTTGCTAGCAGCTTCTGGACAATGACATAAAGATGTAAAGTGTGCTTAAGACATTTTAACTACGGGGTCTCCTCCAGGAGCCTCCTTCTCCATTGCATCATCTGGCAGGTGGGACAACAATCATTCCAACAATACCCAGGGCTGGGTTGCCCGTAGGTCAAGGCATCCACGAGGATGCAGTCACATACTATTTAGATGAGGGAATAGATGGGGAACTTACCAAATTTGCAGATGATACTAAGCTGGCAGGAATAGCCAACACCCAAGATGATAGGCTCAGGATCCACATGGATCTGGACAGACTTGAACACCGGGCCCTATCTAACAAAATAAAATTCAATGTAGAGAAAAGTCAAATCTTACAGTTAGGCAAAAAAAAACCATGTCTGGATGGACACTTTTGGTTTTTCTTGCCCAAGTCTAAGTCTTTACTGAAACCAGGCTTAATAGCAGTAACTGTGAGAGTGATCTTGAAGTCTTAGTGGACAACCAATTGAATACGAGCCAGCCGTGTGTGGCAGCAGCCAAAAAAAGCCAGTACAAACCTAAATTGCATTAACAGAGGGATACAATCAAGATCAAGAAAGGTCCTAATACCACTCTATAAAACCTTAGTAAGACCACATCTAGAGTACTGCATCCAGTTTTGGTCACCACACAATAAAATAGACGTTGAGACTCTAGAAAAAGTGCAGAGAAGAGAAACCAGGATGATTAGGGGACTGAAGGTTAAAACATACAGTGAACGGTTGCAGGAACTGGACATGGCTAGTCTAGTGAAGAGAAGGACCAATATGCCACAGAGAGGAGGGGTTCAAACTATTTTCCAGGACACCCGAAGGCCAGATAAGGAATAATGGATGGAAACTGAACAAGGAAAGATTCAGCCTAGAAATAAGGGGACATTTTCTGAAAATGCGAACAATCAACTCATGAAACAGAAGTTGCCACCAGACATCGTGGGAGCTTCATGACTGGAAGCTTTCAAGAAGAGCCTGGACTGCCATCTGTCAGAAATGGTGTAGAGTCTCCTGCTTGGGTGTGGGGTTGGACGAGATGACCTACAGGGTCCCTTCCAACTCTGTTCATCTGTTATCCTCAAAGGGGATCTTTTACCTATCAGGACCACTACCTGTCAGCAGCCGATCCTTCCCTGTGTCTGGAGGGCAGGCAGCTCTCCGCCCAGTTGACCATCTCCCCAAATGCCTGAGGGCCTGGACAGCATTGTCCTCAGCCCCTGGCCTCTCCAAAGAGGCCAAGGGAGACGGGCCATTTCTGTGGGGCATCACACTTCCAACTCCTCCTCCTCCGAACCAGCTCCAATGGGGCAATGAGAAGGACTCCCTCCCTTCGCAAAAGAAAGTGATCATAAGTCAAGGAATACCTTCTTTCCTCGGGTTCTAAAGATGGATCTCTTGCAGTACTGCAATCCCTATCATTAATTGAGACATTGGCTGGTCAGTCTGCAGATCCACTGGAATTAAAGCCACATCACCCTTCTCTAATACTAGATTCCAGATACAAGGGAAACCCCCAAACAAGGGGCAAATTCTGTTCCTTCCCAGCTCTCCAGTCAAGGGATGGTTGTCCATTCAGATGGATGAGCTCTGCTTGATGAGAATTCAGGGCTCACTGGCAAAAGGCCCTTAAAAGTGGACTATAGAATGAACAGATCAGACATCCAGCCCTTGCTTATCAATGGAGACCGAGTGGAGCAAGTGGCCAGTTTTAAGTTTCTGGGTGTTACCATAAAAGAGGATCTGACCTGGGGTGCTCACATTGTACCACTGGTCAAAAGGGCCCAGCAGAGATTATACTACCTGAGACTTCTCAGAAAACAACTGAATGAAAAACTGCTGGTGACCTTCTACCGCTGCACCATAGAGAGTATTTAAATTACTGCACCACTGTATGGTTTGCCAATTGCACTGTGGCAGATAGAAAAGCACTCCAGAGGGTTAACGTCATTGTATTTTAGTTTTAACTTAATTTTAATCGGGGTTTTATTAGTTTTTAATTTTTAACTGAATTTTTGGGTTAGACAGCCGGATCAATTTGGTTTAATTTATTTTAATTGTATTTATTGGGTATTTATTATATGTTTTTAGTAGGCTGTACACCGCCCCGAGTCCCTTTTTGGGAGAGGGAGTGGTATAAAAGTTTAATAAATAAATAAATAAATAAATAAATTGCCCATAAGATCATTTGTTGTCCTCTCCCAGGGATGGGATTCAAAATTTTAAACATCCGGTTCTGTGGGCATGTCTTAAGTGGTAGATGTAGCTTGGTGGTCATGTGACTGGGTGGACATGGCTTGGTGATCACGTTATTGGCTGGGTGTGATCAACTCTATATCACTCACATCGAGACACGCATCTCCTCGCCTGGCCTCTCATGACTGTGGGGATGCTGCAGCAGTCGTAAGTGTGAAAAATGGTCATCAGTCACTTTTTTCAGTGCCATTGTAACTTTAAATGGTCACTCCACACAAACAAAGTACCAGCAAAGGAGGCGGAAAAAACTCCAGACAAGTTCCTGAGACAGGAAGTCTAGGCCTGCCAAGAATGTAATAAGGGTTAACGGAGAGGCAGTTTCTGTAAGCAACACCAGAATGTTTCCTTTCTGCCTTCCTTACAGGATTAGGCCAGTAATTTCTTTTAACAACCAGTTCTCCGAACTGCTTAGAATGTTAACAACCGGTTCTAGCGAATAGGTGCGAACTGGGAGAATCCCACCCCTGCCCTCTCCCCTCTTTGGAAGAACTTTATAGCTCCCACTGCCTTGAGAAAGTTCAAAATATTCCCAAACATCCATCTCATCCTGGGAATCCTTTTTTTGAACTATTACCATCTGGCAGACGGTACAAAATAATAAAAACCAAGTACAAATAGGCTGAAAAACAGCTTCTGTCCAAGGGGCAGTAGCTCTTTTGAATTCTGCTGTATAGTGCAGTATTGGTGCGGTGTCGGGGGTTTTCAGTTCAATGTGTGAGTGATGAAGGATGTGTGTTTGGTGTTATTTTCAGTGGTCGATGCTCATGGTCATAACGTGCACTGAAGATGGTGTTTGATTTCCATTGTACGAAGTGGGGGGGGCAATGACAATCAAACCACCATCTTCAGTGAACGTTTTATATGGACCATGAGCATGACCATGAAAATTAAACACAAAACACAACATCTTCACAACTCAACAAATTGAAAACTGAAAAACCCCCGACACCGCAACCAATACGGCCTAACAGCAGAATCAAAAGAGGCTACTGCCCTGGACCGAAGTGTTTTTCAGCTATTTGTACTTGTTTTATTATTGGTACCGCTGTGCCAGATGGTAATAGTTCAAAAAAAGGATTCCCAGGATGAGATGGATGTTGGGAATATTTTGAACTTTCTCAAGGCAGTGGGAGCTATAAAGTTCTTCCAAAGAGGGGAGAGGGCAGGGGTGGGATTCTCCCAGTTCGCACCTATTCGCTAGAACCGGTTGTTAAACATTCTAAGCAGTTCGGAGAACTGGTTGTTAAAAGAAATTACTGGCCTAATCCTGTAAGGAAGGCAGAAAGGAAACATTCTGGTGTTGCTTACAGAAACCGCCTCTCCGTTAAACCCTTATTACATTCTGGCAGGCCTAGACTTCCTGTCTCAGGAACTTGTCTGGAGTTTTTTCCGCCTCCTTTGCTGGTACTTTGTTTGTGTGGAGTGACCATTTAAAGTTACAATGGCACTGAAAAAGTGACTGATGACCATTTTTCACACTTACGACTGCTGCAGCATCCCCACAGTCATGAGAGGCGGCAGGCGAGGAGATGCGTGTCTCGATGTGAGTGATATAGAGTTGATCACACCCAGCCAATAACGTGATCACAAGCCATGTCCACCCAGTCACATGACCACCAAGCTACATCTACCACTTAAGACATGCCCACAGAACCGGATGTTTAAAATTTTGAATCCCATCCCTGGGAGAGGACAACAAATGATCTTATGGGCAATTTATTTATTTATTTATTTATTTATTAAACTTTTATACCACTCCCTCTCCCAAAAAGGGACTCGGGGCGGTGTACAGCCTACTAAAAACATATAATAAATACCCAATAAATACAATTAAAATAAATTAAACCAAATTGATCCGGCTGTCTAACCCAAAAATTCAGTTAAAAATTAAAACTAATAAAACCCCGATTAAATTAAGTTAAAACTAAAATACAATGACGTTAACCCTCTGGAGTGCTTTTCTATCTGCCACAGTGCAATTGGCAAACCATACAGTGGTGCAGTAATTTAAATACTCTCTATGGTGCAGCGGCTTAGAAGGTCACCAGCAGTTTTTCATTCAGTTGTTTTCTGAGAAGTCTCAGGTAGTATAATCTCTGCTGGGCCCTTTTGACCAGTGGTACAATGTGAGCACCCCAGGTCAGATCCTCTTTTATGGTAACACCCAGAAACTTAAAACTGGCCACTTGCTCCACTCGGTCTCCATTGATAAGCAAGGGCTGGATGTCTGATCTGTTCATTCTATAGTCCACTTTTTAAGGGCCTTTTGCCAGTGAGCCCTGAATTCTCATCAAGCAGAGCTCATCCATCTGAATGGACAACCATCCCTTGACTGGAGAGCTGGGAAGGAACAGAATTTGCCCTTGTTTGGGGGTTTCCCTTGTATCTGGAATCTAGTATTAGAGAAGGGTGATGTGGCTTTAATTCCAGTGGATCTGCAGACTGACCAGCCAATGTCTCAATTAATGATAGGATTGCAGTACTGCAAGAGATCCATCTTTAGAACCCGAGGAAAGAAGGTATTCCTTGACTTATGATCACTTTCTTTTGCGAAGGGAGGGAAGTCCTTCTCATTGCCCCATTGGAGCTGGTCGGAGGAGGAGGAGTTGGAAGTGTGATGCCCCACAGAAATGGCCCGTCTCCCTTGGCCTCTTTGGAGAGGCCAGGGGCTGAGGACAATGCTGTCCAGGCCCTCAGGCATTTGGGGAGATGGTCAACTGGGCGGAGAGCTGCCTGCCCTCCAGACACAGGGAAGGATCGGCTGCTGACAGGTTGTGGTCCTGATAGGTAAAAGATCCCCTTTGAGGATAACAGATGAACAGAGTTGGAAGGGACCCTGTAGGTCATCTCGTCCAACCCCACACCCAAGCAGGAGACTCTACACCATTTCTGACAGATGGCAGTCCAGGCTCTTCTTGAAAGCTTCCAGTCATGAAGCTCCCACGATGTCTGGTGGCAACTTCTGTTTCATGAGTTGATTGTTCGCATTTTCAGAAATGTCCCCTTATTTCTAGGCTGAATCTTTCCTTGTTCAGTTTCCATCCATTATTCCTTATCTGGCCTTCGGGGTGTCCTGGAAAATAGTTTGAACCCCTCCTCTCTGTGGCATATTGGTCCTTCTCTTCACTAGACTAGCCATGTCCAGTTCCTGCAACCGTTCACTGTATGTTTTAACCTTCAGTCCCCTAATCATCCTGGTTTCTCTTCTCTGCACTTTTTCTAGAGTCTCAACGTCTATTTTTATTGTGTGGTGACCAAAACTGGATGCAGTACTCTAGATGTGGTCTCTACTAAGGTTTTATAGAGTGGTATTAGGACCTTTCTTGATCTTGATTGTATCCCTCTGTTAATGCAATTTAGGTTTGTACTGGCTTTTTTTTGGCTGCTGCCACACACGGCTGGCTCGTATTCAATTGGTTGTCCACTAAGACTTCAAGATCACTCTCACAGTTACTGCTATTAAGCCTGGTTTCAGTAAAGACTTAGACTTGGGCAAGAAAACCAAAAGTGTCCATCCAGACATGGTTTTTTTTTGCCTAACTGTAAGATTTGACTTTTCTCTACATTGAATTTATTTTGTTAGATAGGGCCGGTGTTCAAGTCTGTCCAGAATCCATGTGGATCCTGAGCCTATCATCTTGGGTGTGGCTATTCCTGCCAGCTTAGTATCATCTGCAAATTTGGTAAGTTCCCCATCTATTCCCTCATCTAAATAGTATGTGACTGCATCCTCGTGGATGCCTTGACCTACGGGCAACCCAGCCCTGGGTATTGTTGGAATGATTGTTGTCCCACCTGCCAGATGATGCCATGGAGAAGGAGGCTCCTGGAGGAGACCCCGTAGTAAAATGTCCTTAAGCACATTTACATTCTTTATGTCATGGGCCAGAAGCTGCTCGCAACACGGGTATTATTTGAGTAATCAGGGAAGAAAATGTCTCCTTCCATGTTGTAGATCAAAGACAGGCCATTTATATGCTATCTCCATCAAGATCCCAGATAACTGAGCTGTATTTAAAAAGGAGAAGGGAACTGGCAAGACTTTGAGCTATTGGCCATAGTGAAAGTCCACGGATTTGGTCACAATATGAGATCCCCTATTATTTTGGTCGTCCAGGGGCTGCAGCCCCAGACACAACCTGAAAAGGTCAGTCCCGGTCTACCAATGGAGCAGCACCAGTGTTGGGTCTCCCTTCTCAGAGGAAGTAGCCTGATTTGGTACAATCCAGGAATCATGAGGCTGCAGACTAATTAACAAATGGAAGCATCAGATTGGGGGTTTCTAATTGACACCGCAACAACCTAAGAGAGTCTCAACAGTAATGATATTAACCGGTGGCAGAACCTGTCCAGTTAATTGTCAGTTCTGTCATTTTTTTCAAATTTGATAACTTCAACCTTTCAGGTAAGGTGCATTTATTTTAAGACACGCTTTGTTTCTTTACGTGCAGAAAGGAGACATACATGAGGAAACAGTCACCTCTATCATGTGTCTAGGTATACATTGGTAAATGGGAATCGATCCAATCCAATCTAATCCACGTTTATAGAGTCAAAGAGCAGAGACAGAACAAATATAAAAAAATACTCAAGGCACATGAGTTAAAAAATTTGACAATAGACTAATAAATAAAACAGTAAAATTGTATTAAACTCACTTATGTCTTAACTGCTTCTCGTTGCGATTGCGGAGTGATCTTCTGTTTCCATTCACATTCTGGACTAGGGGCTAATTTTATCCTCAGTGGCTCAGTGGCTTCTAAACATAGGAACTTGGGTGATTTGAGCCAGTTCAGCGTAGACTGTACGATGTTTCGATGTTCTAAGGAAGTTTCCAGACATCTTCTCGGATTGAGTCAAGGTTCTAAGGAGCCTTCCCATGTTTGAGGGAAGCATCTTGGATTAAACTTGCACAGTTCTTTCTGGAGCTTCTGCCTTGTGTTTCACCAAAGGCATTCTTCTCTGGGCCTCACTGTTGGATCGTTTTGAGGATGGAGGATGGGATGAGAGGGGAGGGTTGGGGATTTTGCACTTGTGTGCCCAGGCGATCTGGCCCGAGTGGATCATGGGAGCTGGAACAGAGACAACCGAATGGGCAGAGAATGGGGGGTCACAAAGCAGCCGCAGGAGAGGCGAAGAGGGAGAGAGCCAGGAAAAATGGAGGGGAGCCGAAGTCAACAGGAGAGGCCTTGGGGGAGCGAGAGCCCCGAGGCAGCAAGGCTGAGGGAGCGGGTGGCGGAAGGGAGGACAGGGGGTGGTTGGAAGGTCTGGGGGCATGGCAGATGCTACCTGCTGCTCCAGAGCCCCTCTTAGGGGAAGCAAGAGAAGGAGGAGGCCATGCCATAACATCTCCGTCCTCTTGCCTATCTTTCCTGCTTTATATATGCCCACTTTTGAAAAAAGATTAAGTACTCTCGCACAGCAAAGAAGAAACTGCAAATTACCCATTCAATCTTTCTGGCACCACTCCAGGAGGAGCCCTCAAACCACTTAATCCACCCAGAAAACTTCAGCAAGCAACCAAAAAACAGTATAAGAAAGTTGGGCGGGACCTTGGAGGTTTCTAGTCCAAGCAATGTCAAGCAGCCCAGTAGTTGAGCTTTAAGAGAGCTGACTTCACAAAGATAACCGAGACTAGGAAGGATTCCGTGAGCGGATGTACGAAAAGGCAAAGCTCACGATGATGGGAAAACCTTGAAAAATGAAAGCCATTAAGGAGCCAACAAAAAAATACGATGTGAAAAATATTAAGATACCAAGTGATCCAGATGTTGCACAAAGAGCCTCAGACAAGTGGAGAGAGAAAAAGCCAGAAGAAAAAAATGGCAAGAGGGGCACAAACTAAAGCCGAAATACCAGCAAGGAGACGGAATGCATGGATGGAA